>JAXBDA010006022.1:0-22121 GCA_036023075.1 Gaultheria prostrata | reverse complement strand
GATGTGCTTGTGAAGATGATATTAGATGTGCACAGAGAAGTTATTTAGATGTTAGCACAGAGACGATATTAGATTTAGTTGGATATTAGCACAAAGAAGTTATTTAGATGTGCTTGTTATCACCGTCTATCACCCAAGGATGTGCACTTGATTTAAGGATGTGTTTTGGTAAATTTTGTTGTTCTGCAGTGCTGCTGTTCATTTTATGCCCATTGAATTTGGATGTGCTGGATTTTTTTATTTTTTTTTAACAAGAAAAGTGAATGATTTATTGGTTTATAGAATTTCCCTGAACCCCCGTTTGGATCCCCGTTCCCCGTTTGGAGCGGGGATGGAGGGGAGAAAATCATCCCCATTGGGGATCGGAGCGGGGACGAGGATGGGGGAGGGATTCGGGGATCGGGGATCGGGGCCGGGGATAGTAGTCTCCGCCCCCGCTCCGTCCCCATTGCCAACCCTATATGGAAGCCGTGCGGTGTCAATGGCATTTTAGGCCGTGCGGTTTTGAGGAAGAGGCCGTACGGTTCAAGTGTTGAGGCTTTGGCTTTTTGTTTGACCCGTTTGATCCGAGGGATCGTTCCAAGGTGTATTTTGCGGGTCCTTTTTTTATCATCAGGGATGTGCAAGTCATCAAAATTGAGGTGTCTACAGTTGCCCCTCTTCGACGCGTCTTGGTCACCATTGTGTTGGCGCAAGTCGCGTTTGAAGATTCGGACATCCCAATTTGATTAACTGTGCGAGAAAACAATAAAACATGAACCTTGGTCGAGCTCAGGGCTTCCTACGTACCTCGTTTGTGAGGATCAGACCAATTGTAGTTCGGCGGGGCCGTTGTAAAAAGTTGACACCTCATTTTCAAAGAGGGAAAAAACGAACGATGTTTTTGTAAAGTGAGGGAAATATTTTCGGGGGTTCGGAAACCGTTAAAAATAATTGCGGGACTCTGGAAGTCGTTAAAATAATTCAGGAGGTTCGAAGACCGTTAAAGATAATTTCGGGGACTCTGAAAGTCGTTAAAAGAATTGTTGAGGTTCGGAAACCGTTAAAAATAATTTTGGGGACTCTGAAAGTCGTTAAAATAATTCAGGAGGTTCGAAGACCGTTAAAAATAATGTAGGGGACTCTGGAAGTCGTTAAAATAATTCAGGAGGTTCGAATACCGTTAAAAATAATGTAGGGGACTCTGGAAGTCGTTAAAATAATTCATGGGGTTTGGAAACCGTTAAAAATAATTTTGGAGGTTCGGAAACCGTTAAAAATAATTTAGGAGGGTTCCGAAACCGTTAAAAATAATTTCTGGGGACTTAGAAAGTCGTTAAAAATAATTATGGAGGTTCAGAAACCGTTAAAAATAGTTCTGGAGGTTCAGAAACCGTAAAAAATAATTTTGGAGAGACTTTGAAATGAACACTGCGGGGGATTTCAAAATTTAGTAAATTCCGTGGGGAATTTGAAAATTCCATTTTGATAAATGTTCAAAAATTTGATTTTTGAATAAGGTGAGGGGGCCTTTCTGAAAGTATAAGAAAAGGGAAGGGCCAAAGTGTAATTTTTGGAAAAGTGAGAGGGAGGATACGGTACGGTGGAAGCACCTAAGCCGCACGGTGCAGATAAGGGAACCGCACGGTGCCGAAGGAAATTTTTCGAGTGAAGTAACTGCCGGCTCCCTGATTTCCCTCCTTGTGTTCAAATTGATCAATCGGTTATTCGCCAAGGTACAAACCGAACATCCTTTGCCCAAAATCTTCCTTTTCTTCCAACATTCTGATCGAGAATCCATACTTTTCCAAAGCTATGGCAAAATCCGATAGTGATGGGGAACGAACGTCGTCGTCCGGCAAGGAACATTCATCGTCGGTTCAAAGAGAAGAGAGTACGACAACTCAATCGACTGTGAGTGGCCCATTGCCGACTGAAATTGGTACGGCCATGGTGAGTTTTAGCGGTGTCAAGCACCGCACGGCACAAAGTGGGGAAGATAGACCCCGTGCGGCGGCCACTGGCGATGATGGGTCATGCATGGCCGAGGCAGGCGGCGAGGGGCCTCTCATGGCGGTTTCAGGTGGTGATGTGACGACGGCGGTTGAAGCCCATGGTTCGACCGGCAGTGGTTTTGATCTAGTGGCCACGGATGGTGCTCCGGCGAGTAGTGGCGTGCGTGATCAGACTATGGGTTGCAGCAGTGGTGCCATGCAGGGTGGTTCTGGACCGATGGAGGTTGACGTGCCGGGCACGGGTATACAGGTTTCTGAGATGGAGATGGATACTAAGGGTATACACGTCCTTGTTGAGCAGAGACCCGCCGGGGAGGGTTGTGAGAGTGGTTTGCAGGAGAGTTTGGTACCCAGCGGCCTTTCGAGTGCTTCTCTGGTTGTGGAGATGCCAGTAAGAGGCGAGGGGTCGTCGGTGGCTATCCCGGTGATCAGGGGGACCTGGACGAGGAGACCGTGACCGTTGAGGAGGCTCGGGCTTCGAGCAGCAGTGGCGAGGAGATGGACCTCCGAGAGGAGGTACACACTGAGGTGGTTAGACCCACCATGACAGTTTCTCGGGTTTTCAGAGGTTTGGCTCAGTCACTGGGCACAAGGAGTACTGGTGGTGGAGAGAGCTCAGACCCACCCGTTGTTCCTACTGCGATTGGTTCTTCCCGGACTCCAGGTTTTGGCTTGGCTGACACACTAGAGGGAGTGAAAGACGAGGACTTGGCGCAGATTCTACGGGAGGATCCGACCTTTGCTGAGGTGTTGGGGGAGAGAGTGCCTGGGCACGTTCAGGACGTGGTCCTGGAGGAGAAACAGGGAGGAGTCGAGGCTGCAAGAGAGCCGTTGTCCTTGGCGGCAAAGGTGGAGGTAGCCGAGAGCAGCAGGGCTCCGTTTACTCCAGAGACTTACGTGCCACGGGTGCACTTTTTTATACCACTAGGGTGTGACGTGTACTCGCCGGTACACCTGTTCTATTATGAGACAACCTTGCGGAGGGACCCGGAGACTCACATCTCAGCACGCCCACTGGTATGCATTTCAGTTATTGCATTTCGATCACTGTGCTTGCTTTTCAATTCTATATTTGCATGCTTCCATTACCGTTGCCTGAGAGACTTGTTTTTGCTTTCTGAATCAACGACACACCTCCCTGCCTGTGTACGGAGGTTCGTCAGACTCCCTTGAGCGTTTTGAGAGCTTACCAGGGGCAGTGAGAGAGATAGTGGCGAGCACGGGCTTCCTGGAGTTTATTCGGCTTCTGACGCCGACGCGGGCAGACCGCAGGTTGCTGGGAGCTTTGGTTGAGCATTGGTGGGACACCACCAAGACGTTTCACTTGAGGTTTGCTGAGATGACCGTGACACCACTGGACTTTTCGGCGATCACTGGTCTGAGAGTCGGCGAGGAGCCGATACCGTTTGACTCGAGGCTGTACAGGGACAGAGCGGCCATCAGGTACTTCCTAGGGAGAGAGGTCGGAGAGGGAGAGGCCATGGTGCGGTTTGACCATTTGCCGGTCATATGGGACTGACCACGAGCCAGAGTCGCCGACTGAGGCGGCTCAGATGGCTAGAGCTTACTTGTTGTACTTGTTTGGTGTGTCCCTGTTTTCGAACAGGCGGTGTGGGGTTCACCTGGGTTGGCTCCCGACACTGGCGGACTTGAGCAGGGTGTCCAGCTTGGACTTTGGAGGTGCTGCTTTGTGCACTCTTTACTGCTTCTTGGGTTCTGCTAGCCGCGACGAGGGGTCGAGCCTCGGCGGCTTCTGGAGGGTGGTTGAGGTAAGACTTTATATGCTTTCTTTCCAGCACTCTGAATTTTGTCATGTATATATTGCTGCTTCTGTTTGCTGATGATGCCTTTAACAATGCAGGTGTGGGCTTATGAGGTGTTGGGGATGTATCCACCAGCCAACAGACATGACGATGAGGTAGTGATCCCCCGAGCGGCGCAGTGGGACCGAGGGCATCGGGGCACCGGTATACACGTGGGAAGGATAAACGACTTTCGCCGCTTCTTGGACCATACTGACGGGAGTACGGTATGATTTTGCACTTGCTTTCAAACTTGAGCTTTCTGTTCTGTGTTCGACTTTCTCTGATGAAGTCGAAATTCTTGACAGGTGAGGTGGCATGTCTGGGATGATGTCCCGGACGAGTACTTGCAGAGGAGCAGGGAGGTGACACGGGGACGAGTACTGCTGGAGTCCCCATACGGTTGGCAGTGGTACCTGGGAGAGAGGGTGCCTCGTCAGTCCCTTAGGTTGGAGCACTTTAGGATACCAGGGCGTATCCCCCCTGGCGTACAGCGGACTGACGAGTACACACGGGCGGAGATAGAGAGATACACTGTGCTGGACACCGAGCTTCCTTTCAGCAATTCCTCGGACTGGGAGGCCTTTCTGACTGAGGACTTGGCTAGCTTTCTGGACGTGGAGACACTTATAGCAGCCACAGAGACTGTCTTGCCAGTGTTGAGGAGAGAGGTAGAGGTCGAGACAGCTGGTGGGATGATAGGAGTGATGAACATTCCTTCAGTTGCGCCTCCGCTTGACCTTACTTCTGTTCAGGTAACCTGTAAAAGAAAGAAAATACAATTTAGTTTGCATTCTTTAGGCATTTATTTGGAATACCTGTGTAATGCTTTTTTCATTGTTTTGCAGATCCCTGCCAGCTAGGCGTCAGAGTCCTATCAGCTTATCCTAGATCTTAAGGCTTTAGTGCGCCGGCTGATGATAGGCGACGTTCCTGCAGTGCGTCCCCAAGCTGAGCCGGGAGTGGCGATCCGAGCGGGCGGAGCTGGCAGAGGCAGAGGTGCCAGAGGCGGTGGAGGAGCTCGGGGAGCTAGAGGTGGAGCCCGCGGCGGTGGCGGTGCTTAGAGAGGCGGTGGAGTCAGAGTTAGAGGTGGCGACAGAGGCCGAGGTGCCCGGGGAGCTGACAGAGGTCGTAGAGCCGGAGCTGGTGACGCAGGCAGGGCTGTGGGAGGAGCGAGCAGAGGAGTTGGGCGTAGAGCTGGTCGTAGCCCTTCTCCTGGCAGAGGGACTTCTCAGGTAATCCTTTTGCCTTGTTACTTGTGCTTTTGTGCTTGCAGACTTGTATATCAGCCTTGTATACTAAATTTTGCCTAAGCCGCCCAATGTGGGTTTTCGACTTAGCAGACTTGCTCTAATTTTTGCCTGGCACTGCCCACCCTTGCGGTTTTCAGTCCAGCGAGCTTCTCTCAGGGATAGTATCTCTTGAGCTGATCCATGTTGACCAATGTAGAGAATTCGTTACCGTCAAGATCGATGAGCTGAGTTGCGCTTCCAGACAAAATTTTCTTGATGATGTACGGCCCTGCCCATTTTGGCCGAAATTTCCCACGTGGATCGAAAACTGGAGCTCGGATCTCTTTCAGAACCATGTCCCCTTCTTGCAAATTCCTGGATTGGACTTTCTTGTTGAAAGCGCGTGCGATTCGGCGCTGATACCCCTGAATCTGATACAAGGCTTTGATCCTCCTTTCGTCGAATAACATGAGTTCTTCGAATCTTGCGCTTTGCCAATCAACTTCTTCGATGTCCGACTCTATCATGACCCGCAGAGATGGCACTTCATGCTCGATAGGGAGAACGGCTTCCATACCATAAACTAAAGAATAGGGTGTTGCCCCTATCGGAGTACGGATAGATGTCCGATATCCCCAAAGTGCTAACGACAGCTGCTCGTGCCAGTTCTTTGCAGACTGAATTGTTCTTTCCAGTATTCACTTGATGGTTTTGTTGGCAGCTTCCACAGCTCCGTTGGTTTGCGGCCGGTAGACGGTCGAACTGTGGGCCTGAATCCCAAAATCTTTGAGAACTTCCGCAGCTCTACCCTTGAAATCGGAGTTCTGCTTGATGAAGTGAGCGACCTGAACCGCTGTAAGGGTTGTGTAGGAGGCAGCCTCAACCCACTTGGTGAAATAGTCGACGGCGACTAGAATGAACTTGTTCCCGTTTGAAGCAGCCGGGGGTAATCTTGCCGATGACATCGATGCCCCAGGTTGAAAAAGGCCAGGGTGAAGTCATGGAGTGTAGCTCTGATGGCGGTATGTGTATGAGATTGGCGTGAATCTGGCATTTGTGACATCTTCGCACATATTCGATGCACTCAGTTTCCATTGTAGACCAGTAGTACCCTTATCGCAAGACTTTTTTGGAAAGCATTGCCCCGTTCATGTGAGGGCCACAGACTCCGTCGTGGATTTCTTCCATAATTCTGGTTGCTTCTTCACCATTTACACAGAGCTTATGCATTCCGCAGTGGGATCTTCGGTACAGCCTACCCCCGCAGATAATGTAGTGAGACGCTAGTTTTCGGAGAGCTATCCGATCCTTCTTGTCAGTTCCAGCCGGGTATTCGCCCCTTTCAACGAAGTTCCAGATGTCGCGGTACCAAGGAAGACCATCGTTAGGCTCATCAATAGCCATGACGTGTTCGTAAACGGGTTTGTCCCTTTGCTCAATCATGATTGGTCGGAGTTTGACTCCGTTGGGTATTTCTACCATGGAGGCTAATGTTGCAAAAGCATCGGCAAATTGGTTGTTTAATCTAGGCACATGCGTGAAAGTGACTACCTGGAATCGTGGAATCACATCGTCGAGGTCTTTATGGTAAGGCTTCAACTTGTCTTCTTTGACCTTCCAGTCGCCGTTTGCTTCTGAAATTACTAGGTTAGAATCTCCGATCACTTCCAACCTTTTGACACCGATTTCGAGGGCAGCTTCCATCCCTACGATGTAGGCCTCGTATTCTGACTGATTGTTGGTGACCTCGAAGTTTAGCTTGAATGCAAGAGGGATGTGCGATCCTTCTGGAGAAATGAGCAGAACTCCGATCCCGAATCCTTTCTGGTTGGCAGCCCCGTCAAAATATAACAACCATACATCATTGGTTGTTGTCATGACATTTTCGTCGGGAAATTTGAACTCCACGTCTTCTGGACCTTCTACCGGATGATCGGCCAGAAATTCAGCGACAACCCTTCCTTTTAAAGACTTCCGAGTCACATACTTGATATCAAATTCAGTTAGTAAAAGCAACCAGCGTGCCAGCATGTAGTGTCTTAGCTTCTTGGAAGCCCAAATCAAAGCCCAACAAACTTTTTCCAGAGGAGAGTACCGTTCTTCGCATCCTAACATCTTCTTGTTGATGTAGTAAACTGCTTTCTCGCTTCCTCCTTCGCCTTCTTGTGCGATCATGCATCCCATGGCTGATGGGGTAACAGATAAGTACATGATGAGAGGTTGCCCCGGTGTTGGTGGCATTAGTACCGGAGGGTTCTGAAGATAACTTTTGATGGCTTTAAAAGCTTGCAGGCATTTGTCGTCCCATTTGAATGGCATGCCTTTCTTGAGTAGTTGAAACATCGGCTCGCAAGTTGAGGTCAACTTGGCGATGAATCTGCTGATGAACTGAATTTTCCCGAGAAAACTCCGCACCTCCTTTTCTGTCCGGGGTGGTTCCATTTCGAGAATAGCCTTAATCTTGGAAGGATCTATCTCAATGCCTCACGTGGTGATCATGAATCCCAACATCTTTCCAGCTGTAACTCCAAATGTACACTTCTCAGGATTGAGACGCAACCGGTACTTTTGAATCCTTTCAAAGAACCTTCTGAGTGCGGGTAAGTGCACTTCTCTTTCTTTGGCTTTGACGATCATGTCATCGACGTAGACCTCAACTTCTTTGTGAATCATATCATGTAGTAACGTCGTGGCTGCCCTCTAATAGGTTGACCAGGCATTTTTCAATCCGAAGGGCATGACCCTGTAACAATAAGTGCCCCACTCTGTGGTGAAAGTAATCTTTTCGCGGTCTTCGGGAGCCATGAGAATCTGGTTGTATCCGGAGAAACCATCCATGAAAGAAAGGAGTGCGTGTCCAGCAGTGTTGTCCACAAGTATGTCTATGTGGGGCAACGGGAAATCGTCTTTAGGACTAGCCTTGTTCAAATCCCTGAAGTCTACACAGACCCGAATTTTTTCGTTCTTCTTGGGAACCGGAACAATGTTTGCGACCCACTGAGGGTATTCTGTCACCATTAGGAACCCGGCGTCTATCTGCCTCTGAATTTCTTTCTTGATTTCTAGCACCCAATCTGGCCTCATTTTCCTCAGCTTCTGCTTGACAGGCTTTGCA
Source organism: Gaultheria prostrata (assembly GCA_036023075.1). Taxonomy (NCBI): domain Eukaryota; kingdom Viridiplantae; phylum Streptophyta; class Magnoliopsida; order Ericales; family Ericaceae; genus Gaultheria; species Gaultheria prostrata. The sequence continues at coordinate 13,978 of JAXBDA010006022.1, read as the reverse complement.
TCCGGATAAAGCGGGATTCGATGCTCCACAATCTCAGGGTCGATACCAGGCATATCGGCGTGTGACCATGCAAAAACGTCCTCGAATTCTTTCAGGAGATCCGAGTGGGCTTTGAACTCTACAGGAGATAATCCGGAACAAATTTGAACCATTCGCGGATTGTTTTCATTTTTCAAGTTTATAGAAACAATTTCTTCTTTTAGAGGTTGAGCATGCCTTTCGTCTTCCCTTTTGATTAGAGATCGAAGTTCTTCCGGAATCTCTTCCTCGAATTCGATCCCTTCATCTTCGGGGTCAACACAATTTATTTCGGACATAGCAAGATAAGCAAAGTCTATTTCATTGATAGCAAATGCGGGGGCCCCAAGGGCGTGATACATGAGAGTGGACTCAAACTGGAAAGAAAAGTGGTGACGCGGGGAATGACAGATACATGTTCGGGTGCAGACTCTGTCTCGGAGTCAGTGCTAAACTCAATGCTAGACTCAAATTCAGTGCTAATGTAAGTAATTCTAGGTACAAAAGTGCAATTTTTATAAACACCATTGGCATCCACAATGAGTGTAGTGACATCTCCAAGGGCATCCTGGCTCAGCATCATCAGCTCTACTTCCTTGGCAAGCTCCAAGTCAAGCTTTAAATCAAACAGCAACGCAGCAGGCCCGCCTTCTCCTGTACCTATCAGGCTTCCGCCCCGAATAGCGATTGAAGATTCCCTGAGTCTAGAGTTTCGATCAAGTCAACTTGGAGTGCCTTAACCAATTATTCCCTCTTCTCGGCTTCATCGTCACTGTCCCAAGTGTCGTTTGCAAAGATTTCGAAGCCTGGCAGCTTGGTTTTTGTTTCCATATCCCAGAACGGCTCTGGTTCTCCTTGGTAGATAGCTTCTGCAGCTTTCACAAACTAAATGGGCTTCTTCTTGGTACCCGTCTGCACCTTCTTTCCCTTCTTTGATTTATTGTTAGCTGACTCATAACCGAGACCGAAGCGGTGGTTATTCATCGAAAACTTGGGGAATTCAGCCATCCCCTGGTTGTCCAGACCTAACCCCAAGCCAGGTAGGTACTCCATTTTTCTCATCATCTCTAGAGCAGTAGAGCTCATCGAGAAGTCTTCATCCATTTTGACGGTAAGAACCGATCCAGAACTGTCGAAGGAGAAACCACCGAGGGCGACGTCTTCTTCTCCGTGAGCAATTTCAAGCAATGGTGCGTTGTCGGGGACATGGGGACGGATCCCTGAATCTCCGTGAATAGTTAAAGTTTCCGTAGCCAGTCCAAGTTGGACTTTTTGGTGTAGGGAAGAAGGTACTGCCATGATAGCTTATCGATGGAGCCAAGGCCTGCCCAGCAGCAGGTTAAAAGATGATGGAATGTCGAGCACATGGAACTCGATGTCTGTTTTGAAGCTTTCAATGATTACTTCAATCTGGATGATTCCAGCTACATCCTTGCGCGTATTGTCATATGCGCGCACTCCGAGGTTGGATGGCTGAAAGTCTTTGTTCTTCAAACCGAGATAGTAGGCTGTCCGCAGGGGACACACATTCAGTGCGGATCCGTAGTCGAGTAGGACGGCTGGGACCCATTTTCCCATGCATTTCAGAGTGATGTGCAGGGGTTTGTTGTGATCGGCTCCCTCTGGGGTAAATCCTTTTCAGTGAAGGTGACAACGTGCTTGGCACTAGCAGGGGTAAGCAAGGCTACCATAGTTTTTGGAGGGATATCAGGTGGTACCTCCATGTTGGACAGAGTTTTGATCAGTTTCTGACGATGTTCCCTGGAGGAGGAGAGTAGGCCCCAGATTGAGACTGATGCTGGAGTTCTTTCAAGCTGCCTTTGGACTAGTTCTTCCGCAGTTGCTCGGTTCCTTTGGGGTAGCTGAGTAGTGACTTCGGGTTCAACCGGAGTTGAATTTTCCTGAACAGGTTCGTCCCAAATGAATTCTTCTGGCCGAATGTGGTGTGGAATGTTTCTCTGAAGGTTGGCCGGTTGATAGATTCGGCCGCTTCTTGTTACCCGATTGACGGTATCTTCCCAAAGTTGCTGGTTTTCGCCCCAAAAATCTGCAAATCCTTCGCCGATTTTGCGCTTACCAGCCCGGATGGCTTCCCTTTTCTGTTCATGAGTCTGATCTTCAGACCATAAGTCAATAAAACTGTCGGGAGTTTTTTGACTGCTGATTTCAACTGTTTCCAGTTTCGCTTGCAGATCGGCTACCTCTAAATCTTGCCAGAAAGACTGGTCAAGCATGGATTTATTGACTGTCCACACTTCGTCGCTGTCGACTCGGATGTCAACAACTTCATCTTTGTTCCGCGTGGTTGTCTGTGGACCAGTGCTGAGAACTGATATGTGGGAACCAGGTAAAAATGGTGCGGATGGCCGCGGCAGAGACTCACCGATAATGTAAGCCTGGGGGAGCCAATCTCGATTACTGAAGACGATCTCAATGGCTTGAGGAAGTTGAGACAGCGAAAAGTTGTTTGAGAGGTTGTGCTGGACTTCCTTGTTTCCAGAGTTGAGATGATTTTCAGATTCCCCAAACAAGGTTGGGAGTGAAACTGTATTCAAAGGGTCAGCATAGGTTGCTATCTCTTCGATTTGACTGATACCGAGGCTTTCCGGTATGCAAACAGATGGCCTGTCGTGTAATTCTGAGACAATGTACTGGCTCGGGTCCCAAGAGACTAGCAAAGAACCGAACAATGCTTGCTGGGATTCCTCCCACTCCTGATCGCTCATGGCCCATTCTCCTTGTTTTGCGAGGTCACCCCATTTGAGTTTGGGCTTCCTGGCACGATGTATAAGCTGGGATTGAACTGGTGAAGGTCTTGGCCTTCTGAAGTGGAGCTGAGGGATATTTGGTTGATTTGGATATTCTGTTTGTGGTCAGGCAAGGGATGGGAAATAGTATTGGGCTTTTGCTTGGGAATTGGAATGGTTCCGTTATCAACAAGGTCTTGGACTATGTGTTTGAGGCGGATACAGTTGTTGGCATAGTAGACATTGGGATTGAGGTTTGAGGAAATTTCCTTGGATGGATCAAGAGGCTTGATGGCATTTTTCTCAAGGAGCTTTAAATAGACTGTGGTAAGAGGGAAAGGGAATTGGTAGAATTCTCTTTTTGGCTGCGATGTATTTTGGAGAGGCCGTGACTGGGTGGCTATTTGGTTAACTAGCTCGATTTTGACCGGTCTGGGATTGGAGGAATTGGCTTGAGTTTGGTGATAGGTATTGGGTCCGAACAGGGTATTGCTGTTACCGGAGTAAACTCGTTTGGGCCGAGAAGCTGCCTCACCTTTGTCAAATATGCCAGTGCGGATTGCGTCTTCAACAGCAAGGCCGGCTTCGTAAAAAGTTTTGAAGTCGGCGGAGGTCTGAAAAACCACCAAGTGTTTGGCAAAGTCCGGTTCCAAGCTCTGGGTGATAATTCTCATCTGCTCTTTCTCTGAGGGTCTATCTATCATCTGGGAAGCTTTCCCCCTCCAACGTTTGACAAAGTCGGCAAAAGACTCGTTCTTTCCCATCTTTGTGGATTCCAATTCCCGAATAGTCATTTCCAGCTGAATGTTGTAGTTATATTGAGCCACAAAGGCTGCCCCAATGTCTTCCCAAGTCTTTTTCTTGGAATTGTCCAAGTTCAGAAACCAACGGAGTGCAGGCCCTGTCAGAGTTTGTTGGAACATCTGAGCCATGGCATTTTTCTCCACATCATACATGGATAAAGTACCCACGTATGTTTGCAAGTGTGCTTTTGGATCGCCACTTCCATCAAACTTGTCCCAGTCAATTGGCTTGAACCTGTCAGGCAGCTTGGCATCGGGGAACAGGCAAAGTTTTTCCATGTCAATGCCCGTAGCTTCAATCTTTTCCTGTTTCTGGACTGATTCCTCCAGTTTTGCTACCTTAGCCATCATAGCTTCCATCCCTGAATTTGACGATTCTCCAGATAGACGGGAGGCCACATCTTGAATCATGATCATCATCTGAGCCATTTGCTGGCTGTTGGTGGCTCGCTAATCTTCCAAGGCTTCTTTGAGAATCTGAACCTTGGTTCTTTCTGACTATTCTGTAGTCTTGGCCATAACTGGAAGGCTAGTTGACTGTTCTGCTCTTGACTCAGGTCGAATTAATCGATGTTGGGGAGTTCGAGCCCAACCAGGTGCAGGAGTATTCTTGTTTTTGCCAATGGTTATGTACTGATGGTATGAACAGATTGAATCAAATGATGTTGTACATGCAATCTATTTACATGAATGAAGTGCTATGCATGATGCAAGATTGCCCCGAAAAATTTCTGATTCTGCTGAATATGTTCAAGATTTTGAAAACAACGTCACTGCAATTTCGGAGAGGAATCAGGCCGTGACGTAGTTCGGGACTGCAATTTTAGGCTCTGAAGCTTTTGAAGAAAGATGTCTTTTTTCATTGAAGTGGCACTGCAGGGGTGGTATAAAAGAGTTTCGGTAGATGGAAAAAGCGTCACTGCAGGAGTGATACAAAAGAGTTCCGGTAGACGAAACAACAGACTCGATAAGCAAAGTACTGGCTATTACAGACACGATAATTAGCCAGTACTGAAAACAACAACAGACTCGATAAGCAACTGCAACAGACAACATTCAAACTGGGCAACTGATGCTGGCTTTATTCCAAAAGGCCCTGGATGGCTTGATAAGATCTGGTGGCTGGCACACTTTCACTTGTTCAGATTGCAATTTCATGGGATAGGATGAGTTGGGGTGACTGGGCTAGACGGTGAACTGGTTTCACCAACCTTCTTCTTCCCTTTGCGGGCCCTGGCTTCTTCTTCCTCCTGCTGTTTCTCCCAGGCGTACTGTTCTTCAAGCTGTTTGGGTGCCATGCCATCGTTGTTACAGAGGCATTCTTCATAGCATTCATCACAATCACAAACATCCCAGTATTTGTGACCAGTGACTGGGTCAGCAAAGTAGTACACGGGCTTGCCCTCCTCATCGAGGTATTTGATTGGAGGCATGACACTGAAGTCGCCGTCTTCTTCATACATGACAGTGATTTTGTCTGGAAGCACTCTTGGACTGCTATCCGGAGTAATGTAAAACTTCCAGCCTGAGTGGCTGTCAGTGTCATCCCACTGGTTGGGTACATCTGATGGCTTGAGTTCGGGGACTGGATCAACCCGTTTGTAGAGCTTGTCACCTTCGGGGGTTTTCTGCTCAGGCATGTACTCTTCAACAATCCAGGTAGGAGCGTTGTGGTGAGTAGTGAAGGTAGACTTGAGCCTCTTGTTGCTTGACTGGCCAGCCATTGTTCTGATAAAAGAGTACTGATTTTACTTTTGGAAAAAGGCAGGGCCTAATTGCAGTGATTTTTGAAAAACAGGGTTTGAAATGTTCAGCATAATCAGAGATTGTTGGGGCAATCTTCAAGTGAGTGAGGTGATAGCCTAGGGCCAAACTAATGTGTGTATGCATGCAAAATGATGAGCAGTATATACAAAAGTAGTAAGCGGGTAACATGATATGTGCAAAAAGAGATAAACAGGCAGCATGCTGAGGCCTACCATGTGGCAGGATATATCAGATAATCCTACCATGTGGGTCATGTCCTAGGTTGGAAGGTTCTACGACTATCTATATGCAGAGGCCGGTTTCGGTTTAAGGGGGTTCCCCAGACTAGAGCCAATATTTGCCTCCCCTTTGCACAGAATACTGACGTGGCAAGGGTAATAACAGCAGGCTGACTCATCATCGTCCAGGGTTGCCGAGAATCATGGGATGTCCTAACACCAGCGAGCTGGGTAGGGTAACCAAGACGCAGCGGCGAGGTTAGCAACCATGCACGTGCAATGCAAAAGTTTAACAATAAAATCTTTTCAGAAATCCCACAAATATTTTTCAAGTTTGGCTCGCTTTTTAAATTAATCAAAACTTTAAATTTTACTCAGGCAAACAACCGGGAAAGCTCCAGTCCGGATTGATCGGGCTCTCACCCTGACATCATTCCTTTCTTTGACAGCGCGAAGCATGTACGTTGTGTCAAGCTTTCAAGGTTGTTTTACAAGTGTAAAATGTCAAAAATAAAGATTAATTTAAAATATATCGATCCCCAGCGGAGTCGCCATTTTGTGGACGGTCGGCGGCCGGGGTTTAATTTCTGGGAAATGTTAGGTACTCGAGGAACCGGTTAGAAAAATAATGACTCTTTTTGTGCCGCTGAAAAAAGGGGGTTGGCCTGCGAAAAATAGAGACTTTGGGTTCGGGATCCAGGTTACCCGCGGGGAAGGTTTCTTTGAAAAATGCACCCCGCGTGCCCGGAATTTTCCGGTCCTTACTAAATATTTGTGGGATTTTTATGAAAAGATTTTGTTATAAACTTTATCCACATAACAGTTTACAGAAAAAATAATATTTTAAAGAAATAACAAAAATGATTAATCACGTAATATGCAAATAAACATTTAATTAAACAAATTAATAAAAGGAAAAATGAAAGGACATGGATGTAAACGTAAGAAACGCGAGGGGGGTCAACTGCAATAACCAACCCGTAAGTTTTTCATGAAAACAGAGTACTAAAACTCGAAACAGAGCATAGAAATAGTTTTTTTTTGCCACTGACACCGTACGGTGTCAAAACATGGACCGCGCGGTGCCTGTGCCGAAGCCGCACGGTGCGACTGTTGAACATTTTTAAAAAATTTGTTCTCAGACCAGAGAGGGAAAATGAGCGTTTTCTTGATGCAATGGCCATCATTTCTGAACTAGAAAGCCTTTAAGAGAGTTTATAATATACCTCTATTGTTCGAATGCTGTAAAAACATATCGAAAATGTTCACGGCATTTTCTCAGAGGCAGGAATGACTCACGGGTCACTTTATTTGATAAAATTTGGATTCGCCAGGTTCGAAGGAGGTATGAAACCTCTCCTAAACCCAGCAAATACTCCCCTCAATAACAAAAACGTTATTGAAACACTGATATACCTTTAAAACGAGTACGGGTCACTTTATTTGATAAAATTTGGATTCGCCAGGTTCGAAGGAGGTATGAAACCTCTCCTAAACCCAGCAAATACTCCCCTCAATAACAAAAACGTTATTGAAACACTGATATACCTTTAAAACGAGTACGGGTCTCTCGGTTTGAAAAGCTTAACGAGGCTCGGGTGTGATGTCTTGGATGGGTTTGAAGATTTTTGGGAGGAAAAGAGGTATGGCAACAGAGTTTTGATAGCAAAGGATTTTATTGAGAGCTTTCTGATTGATTTTGTAGGTGAGTTTGTAGCTAGCTAAAATTGTTCAGCGGAGGTGGGTATATATAAGCGAGGAGGTGCCGTACCTCTCTCACAAGAGTGAGATTCTTACGACGAAATGATGGTTTCTTTGCCGTATCACGCGATCAATTTGAGCTGCTGGGCAACCCAGAAATCACGGTGATGGGACAAAGGTACTGCACTGTGTGCAAAAGGGTACCGCATGGTGTGGCTATGGAAGTCGTGCGGTGTCAATGGCATTTTAGGCCGTGCGGTTTTGAGGAAGAGGCCGTACGGTTCAAGTGTTGAGGCTTTGGCTTTTTGTTTGACCCGTTTGACCCGAGGGATCGTTCCAAGGTATATTTCGCGTGTCCTTTTTTTATCAACGGGGATGTGCAAGTCATCAAAATTGGGGTGTCTACACTAATCTCGCGGACCAAATTATTTTAAGGGGGATAGTGTCACGCCCTGATTTTTTTATAAACATTGTTATATTATATTCCACGTGGAAGTCAACAACTTCCACGGTCAAAGTCAAATACATTTCAAAATCAAGTACAAGGGCCTACCCTCTACCGTACCCAAATTTCATTACACAAATTTTAAAGTGGCAATTTGCCTTTACAAAAGATGGAAACCAAATACAAATACTTGTTCGTCCTATCCAAAATATGAGTAATCAAGTAACTCCATTGAAAGCTTTCAAAATGGTAATGCATGCACATCTTCACGCCATGTCATGCTTCCCCACGCTAAGTACCTGAAAATTTTAAGGGTGAAGTCACTAGCCCAATAGGAAAACATCTATCGATTGTGAATGGAAATGAGATGCTCATGACGTGCAACAAAGAGACTAACTCAATACAATAAGACAAGAGGTTTCTAGTTAAACACTAAGAATGACACGAATCTCAAGGATCACCGATTTATGTCAACAAGGTAAGAAACCATTTAATAAGACTGATAGAATCATGAGGGAAAGCCATAAACATCACCATGGTCGATAATCACCAACATGGACCAAGTACCGCCCCCTTGTATCCGATTCGTATCCAGCACATCACGTGTGTTTCCAAACTTTCATGTCATGCTTCGCATCCGTTCATTCCATTCATAATACTCTGGGCATACCATAAAGGCCCCGTGTCACTCCGGGCATACCCTTTCGGGCCCCGTGTCAATCTTTTCACTTGATATTACCATTTATGCTCATTCACATCGTTTAAGTATCCATGCAATAGCTCAATTCATATCAACATTCGAAAACCCTAGCTCGTTCTGTTACTGTCTACTCGTGTCGTTAAGTGTCAAACACGTCACTTGAAACCCAAGAGAAACTAAGGCCTATACAAAAATGCCGCATGATGCCCACGGTAAGTATCTCAAAGTATTTCAAGTCATTTGGAACAGGTATAGCACGTACATTGCCCGCTCGAAGGCCGAAAGGGTCAAAAGAGGAGTTGGATCGATCCACAGGTAGAAGTTGATCGATCCAAAGTCGTCTGTTCCCAAAAAAAAGTGCAAAGTGGATCGATCCATGAGCAGAATTGGATCGATCCAACTAGGTTTCGAGTGATTTTGAGCACAACTCAAGGGGATTTTGAGGGGTTTTGATCCAAGGGTTTTGGGAGGGCTTTGAGGAGCAAGTTAGGTCATAATCTTGGGATCCAACAACAACACACAATGTATAATCATATAGCTTGATTTCACGAATTTCGTCAATCCCATGGAAAGCAAAACAAAGCACAAATCAATGGTCTATCAATTGAAACCAAAACAAAAGGGGGCATCCATGAATTGAGTTGAGTGTTCACTAAATTGACTTAGGGATCATGAAGGAAAGTATAGAACATGTATGTTTCACAAGTTTTTCTTGTTTTCTTGATTTCACGAAATTCACAAGTTTTTCTTGGAATCCAAAACAAAAGGGGATTTCAACAAGAATACAAAGAAAACAAGTAAAACTAGGAACACACTCACAAACAATCAACATATTACATTGAGAATTGATAGAGATTCCCCTACCTCTTGTGATTGAGCTTGAAACCCACTCCAAATGCAAAACCCTAACCCTTGCTAAAGATCCAAGAAAAGTTCTTCAAACGCTAGAGTGAAATAAGCACACCCACGCATAGAGCACGAGGTTTGGTGAAGCTTTTGTGAAGGGATTAAGTTTGGAGTTTGGAGTTTGGGATTTGGCTTGATTTGGTGGAGAGAAAGAGCTTGATGAGCTATGGAGGAGAGAGAGAGAGAGGGCCGGCTGGTTTTGGGGAAGGAGGAAGTGCTTTTGTCTCTCTCTTTTCTCCTCCACACACATATATACACACATCTCACCACACACTTAAGTTAAATTGCACCAAAAGCCCAAATGTGGCTTGTGTAAACCAATTCCACCCCAACTCCACATATTACATATACCCTCCCAACACTTAGTCACGTTTATCACTTCCCACCATTTCTCACATTACCCCAGTGTTATTTACCAAAAATAAATATGATTTTACGGGCCTATACAGATAGGTTGTAATGGTCCTTTACTTTTCAGAATAAAAATTTAATTTTTAATCATAACAATCAGATTTTATTCTTTATGATTTTATCTGTTACATTTTAATTTCACATGATGTTATATACTCAAATATGCATGGGATATATTTATATGTATACTGCATATATACTAGTGTGGACTGTGCCACATTTTTTTATGTTGTTTTGAAAAAAGAGGCGAATTTAGGGAAAGAGAAAAATTTTAGAGTCGCCACCCGGGGTTTATTTTTTGAAAAATGTTACGTACCCGAGGAACCGTTTAGAAAAATAATATGACTCTTGTGCTGAAAAAAGGGTTTGGTCTGCGAATAATTAGAGATTTGGGTTCAGGAGCCAGGTTACCCGTGGGGAAGGTTTTGTTCGAAAAATGCACCCCGCGTGCCCGAAATCTTCCGGTCTCTACTAAATATTTGGGGAATTTTCTGAAAATATTTTATTGAAAACTTTTATTCATATAAACAAAATAAAGAAAACGACAATAACAACAATTAATCACATAATGCACAAAATAATCGCAAAGTAAAATAAAACAACAAAACATTCAAGAGAGATGACATAAAAATAATAAAGAGATGGGAGTAATAGTAAAAACATTAACTTGAGGGGTGAAACTGCAATTAACCCTTACTGGTTTTCCATAAAAACAGAGCATCAGATTGCCGAAAACAGGGGATTGAAAATCTATTACCACTGATGTCGTACGGCATCCAAAAATACACCGCGCGGTGCCACCTCAATGACGTACGGTATCAATATTCCAAATTTTATTTTCTGATCCGAGTAAAAATGGGATGATTTCTTAGTATGAAAATCATATTTTTTTTTCAATCAAGAATCTTTTGAATGATTTAGAATGTTCCTCTAAGATGAATAATACCGTAAGATATATTAGATTATAATTACGGCATTGTTCCAGAGGTAAAAGCATTTGTAAAATGGCTTTTGCTTTATTGAAAATTTGAATTTACTAGATTCGGGGGAGACATTAGAAGTCACCCTGAACCTAGCAAAATCCCCTCAAAAGGCCAAGAGTTTGTGAGCCTTGGTCGAGAAACGAAAATTATACCTTCGGAATGAATTTCTTGGAATCAATACCCTTTGTAAGCTTTGAACCCAACTTGAATGTGACCAACAAGCTTCCGGTATTGACGTGCTGCTGGTTTCGAAGATGAACACAAAAGGCGTATTCGTATGAGAGTCGATTTCTGGATTTCGGTAACTCGCGGAATGATTGGACTGTTTCTGGGTTTTTTGGACAAGGTACTGGAAGGGTATAAGAAAATAGAGTATACTGGTATGAGAATTTTGACAGAACCTTAAGAGGTTTTTCCCATGTAGTTCCTTCCTCTTTCTTTCCTCGCATGACTCGGCTTATATAGGCAAGAGAGCCCGATCAATTACACGCAAACAAGATTCCTCACGCAAATATGATGAGCTATGGGGTAGCCTTTCAACCCAGTACGAAACCATGATGAGATTCGAGTTGCAGACCTGCTGGAAATTTGTTGGATTTGCGCTGAAGAACAGGTGCCGTACGGTGTTCACAATTGCACCGTACGGTGCAACTATGTGTGCCGTACGGAGGAAGTGGAAATTTTTTTGAACTTTTCAAAAGTGCACCGAACAGTGCACACGTGGTGCAACTGTTTGTCCCGTGCGGCACTTTCAACAGGCCAAACTTCGAAGGGCCGCCCCGGGTGCTACCAAACTTCGTTTTGAGCGTGGTTGGTACCGTTGGAAAGCTTTATAAGTCTACTTTCTAACCCGAGTAGTTTGGAAACAAAATAATTTGTACATCAAAAGTTATGACAATATTACCCTCAGGTGGTAGGAAAAAGAGTTGTTTTGGTAAAATCCTCATATCTCCTTCATTTCAAAACGAATTGAGACATATTATATATCAAAAAAGAGGGGTTTTAATGTACTAGAAGATGGTGTAGGGTATGCCTTGTGTTCAAGAGATTTTTCTTGGGTTTTGAGTATAAAGGGCATTGTTCCAAAGCTTCTGAGGCATATTTTGATCTTTCTCATCATTGGGGATGCACAAGTCATCAAAAATTGGGGTGTCTACAATTGCCCCTCTTCGAAGCGGCTTAGTCACCATCATGTTGGTGTAAGTCGTGTTGAAGATTCGGACATCCTAATTTGACTAACTGCGTGGAAAACAATAAAATAGGAAATTTGGTCGAGCTCAGGGCTTCCTACGTACCTCGTTTGTGAGGATCAAACCAATTGTAGTTCATCGGGGCCATCATGAAAATTGACACCTCATTTTTCAACGAGGATGATGTTTAGTAAACAAAATAGACGAATGTCTTGAAGGATTAAATGCTGTGAAAGGGCTTAGATGAAAACTTTTTAAAATGTGATGAAAACTTTTAAATGCCGTGTAAGGACTTATATTAAACTTTTAAATGCCGTGTAAGGGCATACATGAAAACTTTTAAATGTCGTGTAAGAGCTTACAAGAAAACTTTTAAATGCCGTGTAAGGACTTACATGAATTGTTTTTTAAATGCCGTGTAAGGACTTACATAAAAAAAAATTTAAATGCCGTACAAGGGCTTACATGAAACTTTTTCAAATGCCGTACAAGGGCTTATATGAAACGTTTTCAAATGCCGTACAACGACTTACATGAAAAATTTTAAATGCCATAAAATGCCGTACAAAGACTTACATGAAAATTTTTAAAATGCCGTACAAGGGCTTACATGAAACTTTTTCAAATGCCGTACAAGCACTTACATGAAAATTTTTAGATGCCGTAAAAGGACTTACATGAAACCTTTTCAAATGTCGTACCAGGACTTACATGAAAAATTTTAAATGTCGTACAAGGGCTTACATGAAACTTTTTCAAATGCCGTATAAGGACTTACATGAAATTTTTTTTTTTAAATGCCGTACAAGGACTTACATGAAAAATTTTAAATGCCGTACAAGGGCTTACATGAAACTTTTTCAAATGCCGTACAAGAACTTACATGAAATTTTTTTAAATGCCGTACAAAGGCTTACATGAAACTTTTTCAAATGCCGTACAAGGACTTACATGAAATTTTTTAAATGCCGTACAATGGCTTACATGAAATCTTTTCAAATGCCGTACAAGGACTTACATGAAAATTTTTAAATGATCCCAAAAATATTTAATTGCCTTAAAGGGCTTAAAAAATGATTTTCAAAATTTTATCGAGAATTTTAAAAAAAATTAACTGGTGCCATTGAGGACTTAAAGTGTCATTAAAAATTTAACCGATGGCATAGAAGACTTTAGAGATTTTAAAGCGGTGCCATTGAGGACTTAAAGATTTGGTAAATGCCATAGAGGACATAAAGATTGTGATGACTCGGGACGCGCCATTTCAAATCACTGGGTGAGAAATCTATCTCAAAATTCTGGGGTGGAAACGGGTATAACCGTTTGGGTCACACGTAAAGCTGACTGATGAGCCCCTAATATTGTACAAATCTGGGCTCATCTAGCTCATTTAGATCACACATGCACGCGCTTTAGCGCCTTTATATGATTGATGTTGTGCAAGGTGCATTTTGTAGGTTTCAGGTACATTCGAGCGAATAAGTGCATTTTAGAGCACATTGGGAAGCGTCCCAAAGTTCCAAGTGCCCCATGGCATTCCACCACCGAGCCTCGAGAGCCAAGACACGAAGATTTGGCTAAGGCTCGGGAAGTTCAAAGGACACTCGATCAAGCCGGAGTGCTAAATCCGTTTCCAAAGGCTTGCAAAGACTCCCGGTTATATCCGGAAGTACCCAAGGTCCCTCAAAGCCGTGGAGAACAATCAACGAAGCTTAGAACTCGACTCAATGAGCTTTGGAAGGTTCAAGGAAGGCCCAAAACAAAGGAACATGAAATCTAGAGCTATGAGCCTCGAGGAAATCTGACACACTGATAGGAAAAGGCTCATATCTCTCAAGATACAAAGGCCATGGCAATGAGATCAATTGGGTTTGAAAGTAGACTCATAGAGCTTTCCAACGGTTCAAGAAACGCCGCATTTCGAGTTCGGATGAAGCTGGGGCGTGCCCGCGAAGTTGGGTCAAAAATCTACCCGAAGAAGCAAAGTGGATCGATCCACCACCAAAGGTGGATCGATCCAACCTTGCAAAAAGCTGAACAGAGGGTTGTGGATCGATCCACCTTTGATGGTGGATCGATCCACCTTGTG
>JAXBDA010006021.1:0-22132 GCA_036023075.1 Gaultheria prostrata | reverse complement strand
AAAAATACCCGGAAGGGCTTGATCCGATCAGTTTTAGATAAAAATGTTATATATAGCGTTTTTATCAAAAACTGATCGGATCAAGCCCTTCCGAGTATTTTTTTTTATAATTTCTCGCGGGGCCCTTAAAAACACGTTTTAAAAACATTGAGCGGTTTGGATCGTCAAAATTAGGTCCGGAAACACGAAAATTGGCTTGGTCCTTATGGTAAAGTTCAATAAGGGCCCCTTATTAGAAGGAGATCATATATATATATATATTAGTTGTTCAATAGAAGAAGTAACATAGACTTGTGGTTTAGTGGCACACTATCCGTAACTTCTTTTGGAACCTTACATCGCGAGTTCAAACCTTAGCACCATCAATTTTAAACCAATTTTCTGTACAACTTCAAAACTGTGAGCGTATGAAAATTGAAGGTGGCAAGGATTGATCACGTGACCTCCTATGAGGGACCGCGCGGATCATACCACCTCACTACAATCACCTATTTGTAATATACTAAACATATTTAATATTTAATATATTCGTATAGTTGGGGGCGCTATCATTGGGTCGAAAACTGGAGGCCCTAGGTGGTCGCCTTGTGAGCCTATGCCAAGGGCTGGGCCTAGAGAATTGTAAAGACTCAAATTCTCCGATGCACAGAGGGAGAAGAAGCTAGTCCCATGGAAAACCAACTTTAGAATGCCGAATTTCGCACCTGCGTCGGTGGTCCTTAGGAAGAACATGTTGGCGACAATGCAATCGGGGCGGACCTCGTCGAGGATCCACTCCAGCTTGTCTTGGAGCATGGTGATGGCATTGAAGAAAATGGACATTCTTGGTTTTCTTTTTCCATTCCCGCTAAGAAAGATTATGTTCCTGTCTCAGATAAACTGGATTACCCACAGAAAGAATTAAGTTCCGCTACTGGAATACTTTGTCCTTAGAAGTGATAAAGAGGAGGCTTTGATACATGCAAGTGATGATCGCTTAGAAAGATTCTCTCATTTAACTGCACTCTAGTATATCTAATACGGTATGATCCTTTCAAACATCCCATGATCCTTTTGATGCATGCAGTGGTGCTAACTTTTTTAAAGATGGGATTGGGGTGCTTAGATTGCCAATTTTGCGTTTCCTTAAACTTCTGTCGTGTTAGTTTTGATCATTTTCTTGGAGTGACTTCTCTCAGTTAATTTTTAGTACGTTTATCTATTGCACCTTGCCTCAAATGGTAAAGGAGTTGGCGGTCATGTCAGGATTTGCAAAGCATGTGGTAATCACGATAGCCAATAATTCCATGGAAAACAAGGATACGGTACTTGAACAATTTTTATTCAAAACAGAAGTGAAAGATACAAAGCTTTTTTAAATGCCAAAGAAACACAAGCAACTTCTGTCAATTGCTATTCAGCTTTAGTTCTTCAAGTAAAGCACTCAGGTAATTGTAAGACGATCCACCCTTTTGAACAGCCTTCTTCGCCATTTCTCCCAGTGCCCTTGCTCTGCTCCTATTTTCCTCAGCTTCTTCGCCAACCATTAGTTGAACCACTGCCTTCTCTACATCTTTCCTATTTACATAAATCTTACTCTCATCCGGCCATCTACACCATTCCTCAGCCCCTACTCTGACCCCAATCCTCAGAATATCCGTCACCAGCTTTTCATTGTAAAACTGATCAGCAAACAGCGGCCATGCAATCAATGGCACTCCAGCAGTGACTCCCTCCAGCGTCGAGTTCCATCCACAGTGAGTCATAAACCCTCCAGTTGCTGCATGATCGAGTATAAGCACTTGTGGGGCCCATCCCCTTATTATGAAGCCCTTCCCCTCTAACCTCTTCTCAAACCCTTCTGGCAACCACTCTTCCCTATCTTCTTCTTCCTTGGTCTTTTTCTCCTTCCTCACAACCCATAAGAATTCCTGTCCCGAATTTTCCAGACCCATTGCTACCTCAAGTAGCTGAATGTTGGAGAAGATGGACAAGCTTCCAAAGCACACGTATAGAACCGAGTTTGGTTTCTTGGAGTCAAGCCAAGTCAAGCACTCGTGCTCACTCATAGAGATTTTGCTTCCTCTACGAGCTTTATCTTCGTTGTCTCTATTGCAGAGTGAGACGGGACCCACATGCCACACCTTTCTTCCAATTACCTTACTGTAGAGTTCTGAGTAAGCCGGTTCCAGCTCATGGAAGCTGTTTATTACAACTCCATAGCTTGTCATCTCTGATTCCATGACTTTCTCCATCAACTTGGTGAAGTGGTTTTCAGTTCCATCTCTCATGTGATCAGGGAGTTGTTGTCTGGCCATTGTAATGTTGTTTGGAAGGTCGGGCACAACGAAAACTTCTGAGTCGGATTCGATGTTCTTGTAAGGTTTTTGTTGGCTTAATATGTGATGAACAGAAAGAGCACATGCACTAGTTCCATGGAAAATCAACCTTGGAATCCCACGCTTAGTTGCAACATCAGTAGCCCATGGAAAATACACATCAGCGACTAGGCAATCTGGGGATTCTTCTTCTAAGAGGTTTTCAACTGGCTGTTGAAGAAGCTCTGTGGCCTTGTAAATTTTCTGGGACATTTTTGGGGAAGTGACGGAACTGAGGTTCTCAATGTCTTCAGGCAGCCCGACTTCTGCTGAAGGGAAGTTAATAAGACGGATATTGATTTCCAAGCCGAGTTCTCTGTCTCTGTCGATTGTTTTTGAGACTAGAGCTGCATTGAGGGGAGTTAGAATTAAAGTTGCTTTGACGCCGCGCCCGGCAAATAGTCTTGCCATGTCTACCATGGGGATCACGTGGCCACGAGACGTCATTGGAAGGAAGTAGATGTGAAGCTTATTGTGAGGTTTTGAATCCATTTAGCTTTTCAGGAGGAATGATAGTTGTAAAATAGATGATGAAAGAGGCTGAAGAGAGGCCTTAAGACAATATGCTCAAGTGGAAACTTTACAAGGGACAAAGTTTGGATCTTTTAATTCCTTTTACAATTCCCAATGATATTTAAACCCAAGGAAACTTGGAGGTTAAGCATCCAAATGACTTTTTTTTTTCAGCTTAGCAATTATTTATTTTTAGTCAAAATTTTCCTAATTTTTCTAACTGACATTGGCCTGCAGCGGACTTGGGTGACGAAGCAAGCAGGACGATGCTTCCAAAACATGGTATGCATCTCTCTCTCTCTCTCCCCCCTTATTGGTCTAGTTCATTGTTTTCTATGAACTTGGAGTGCAAGAATATCTTGGTAATCACGTGGTTAAATATCAATTAGTTGACTTATGAGATGCTTCTTTGTTTTATCTTCTTCCAAGGAATTATTATAAATTACTACGAGCTGTTTTGTTCCTTTAAAAAAATCCATCATTGGTTGCATTCGAAAAATTAAGAAAATTTCTACCCTTTAGTAGCCTAGAATAGCGTAGTTGTAAGCGTTAATACTTGTTTTGAGATATAACACCTCACCTTAAGCATAAAAAGCGAAGTTTAATTAGTGGGCCGAAATTGCCTTCACTCGTCTAAACTTAGCTCTGCCTATATGGCTCCCCCCTTATGGTTGCCCCATAGTGTCTATTGGCCTATTATACTAGAACTAGTAGATTTCTTGTGCTACATTTTGCGTAAGCAGCATGGACTCATTGAAAGAAGAGAATTTCCCTCCCGTTCGTGGGTGATAACCTAAGCTCACAGATTTTTACAAGTCCGTTATTCTTGTAGCTTATTGAGACATTACCATCATTGCATTTATGTGTAATGCAATTTTATGTTCGCTCGTAAGGCACTGTTCGGCTCATGAATTTGCAGGATTTATTTATAGACATGAAGAGAAAAACAAGATGACCCTAAATTGATCAGTAGCTAAATATCTTCATTTGACTAGTCCTCGAATCAATGTTGACTTGACTATTTAACTGGACTCTAACCCTAAGTCCCTAACCACTAATTAGGATTGAGTAACACTAACCTAGGTCAGTGGTGTAGTCCTGTGATTATGCTATCTTGCACCCAAGAAGATCCTACTACTATGACCCAAGAAGATCCTACTGCTATGCACCCACACTAGCCTCCTCCTTACTCTCTTTGCAAACGAGACCCCACCAATCATCGTCCTCCTCTTCCACTGCAGTTTCCGAACACTAACCCCAATCCTCAAAATCTCCATCACCAACTTCTCATTATAAAATACTCTGCATGAATCAACCACGTCACCATCGGAACTCCGGCGCTAACCCCTTCCTACGTCAAATTCCACCCACTATGAGGTACAAATCCCCCAATTGAATTGAACCCTTATCTCTAGTCGACTCTTCAAATCCCTCTGGTAGACACTCGTCATAGCTAAATAGTTCTGATTCTCCGATTCTTATCTGCAATCTGGCAAAGTCTATTTTGTACTAGTTCCGTTGGTGCTCCGATAGTTGCATTTGTGTGAGCTTAATTTGATGAGGAACCAAAAAGGGTTTATGATCGAATGAAACTTCTTTACGAGGCTTCAGAATTGTAAAGTCTCAAATTCTCTGATGCACAGAGGGCGAAATAGCTAGTCCGATGGAAAACCAACCTTGGAATGCCGAATTTCGCGGCTGCGTCGGTGGCCCATGATCATTTTGTTGCAATCTAATATAGTATCTAGTACAGTATGATTCCTTTCAAACATCCCATGATCCTTTTGATGCATGCGGTGGTGTTAACTTTTTTAAACATGGGATTAGGGTGCTTAGATTGCCAATTGTACTGTTTTTTTTTGGATCTGCTATTGCCAATTGTACGTTTCCTTAAACTTTTATCGTGTTCAATTTGATCATTTTCACCAAAGGGCAGTTGGCTCAGCGGTAAGTAGCCCATTTTATAAGGGTGAGGTTGTGGGTTCGACTCCCATAAATGAGATGTCAACCCTTGTGGTTTGCTAACATTTAACTCCTAACACTAACACTCTCCTAAACAATGTCAAAAAAGAACAAAAACAAAAACAAAAACAAAAAAATTTGATCATTTTCTTGGAGTCACTTCTCTCAGTTCATTTTTAGTACATTTATCTCTTGCACCTTGCCTCAAGTGGTAAAGGAGTTGGCGGTTATGTCCAGATTTTGCAAAGCATGTCAAAAATCACGATAGCCAATAATTACATAGAGAGCAAGGACATAGTACTTGAACAACTTTTATTGAAAACAGAAATGAAAGATACAAAGCTTTTTCAAGGACCAAAGAAACACAACTCAGTCAATTGCTATTCAGCTTTAGTTCTTCAAGTAAAGCACTCAGATAATTGTGTGACGATCCACCCTTTTGAACAGCCTTCTTCGCCATTTCTCCCAGTGCCCTTGCTCTCCTCCTATTTTCCTCAGTTTCTTCACCAACCATTAGTTGAACCACTGCCTTCTCTATATCTTTCCTATTTACATAAATCTTACTCTCATCTGGCCATCTACACCATTCTTGAGCCCCTACTCCGACCCCGATCCTCAAAATATTCGTCACCAACTTTTCATTGTAAAACTGCTCAGCAAACAGCGGCCACGCAATCAATGGCACTCCAGCAGTCACTCCCTCCAGCATCGAGTTCCATCCACAGTGAGTCATAAACCCTCCAATTGCTGCATGATCAAGTATAAGCACTTGTGGGGCCCACCCCCTTATTATGAAGCCCTTCCCCTCTAACCTCTTCTCAAACCCTTCTGGCAACCACTCTTCCCTATCTTCTTCTTCCTTGGTCTTTTTCTCCTTCCTCACAACCCATATGAATTCCTGTCCGGAATTTTCCAGACCCATTGCTATCTCAAGTAGCTGAACGTTCGAAAAATAGGACAAGCTTCCAAAGCACACATATATGACCGAGTTTGGTTTCTTTGAGTCAAGCCAAGTCAAGCACTCGTGCTCACTGATTGAGATTTTGCTTCCTCTACAAGCTTTATCTTCGTTGTCTCTGTTGCAGAGTGAGACGGGACCAACATGCCACACCTTTCTTCCAATTACCTTACTGTAGAGTTCTGAGTAAGCCGATTCCAGCTCATGGAAGCTGTTTATTACAACTCCATAGCTTGTCACCTCTGATTCCATGATTTTCTCGATCAAGTTGGTTTAAGTGGTTTTCAGTTCCATCTCTCATGTAATCAGGAAGTTGTCGTCTCGTCATCGTAATTTTGTTTGAAAGGTCAGGCAAAACGAAGACTTCTGAGTCGGATTCGATGTTCTTGTAAGGTTTTTGCTGGTTTAATACATGATAAACACAAAGAGCATATGCACTAGTTCCGTAGAAAACCAACCTTGGAATCCCACGCTTAGTTGCAACATCACTAGCCCATGGAAAAAACACATCAGCGACTAGGCAATCAGGGGAGTCTTCTTCTAACAGGTTTTCAACTGGCTGTTGAAGAAGCTCCGTGGCCTTGTACATTTTCTGGGACATGTCTGGGGAAGTGATGGAACTGTGGTTCTCAATGTCTTCGGGCAGCCCGACTTCTGCTGATGGGAAGTTAATAAGACGAATAGAGGTTTCCAAGCCGAGTTCTCTGTCTCTGTCGATTGTTTTGGAGACGTGAGCTGCATTGAGGGGAGTTAGAATTAAAGTTGCTTTGACGCCGCGCCCGGCAAATAGTCTTGCCATGTCTACCATGGGTATAATGTGGCCATGAGACATCATTGGAAGGAAGTAGATGTGAAGCTTATTGTGAGGTTTGGAATCCATGTAGCCTTTTAGGAGGAATGAGAGTTGTAAGGCAATATGCTCAAGTGGAAACTTTACAAGGGACAAAGTTTGGATCTTTTAATTCCCTTTTACAATTCCCAATGATATTTAAACCCAATGAAACTTGGAGGTTAAGCATCCAAATGACCTGATTTTTCAGCTTAGCAATAATTCATCTTTTAGTCAAAACTTTCCTAATTTTTCTAACTGACGAAGCAAGCAAGAAGATGCTTTCCAAAACTTTATTGGTCTAGTTTATGGTTTTCTATGAACTTGGAGTGCAAGAATGTCTTGCCAATCACGTTGTTGTATGCAGTTCAAAAAAAAAAATCACATTTTTTTTAACCGAAAAACTTATACTCCCTAGCTCCGTTCCTTTTTGAATGTGTTACTTGGGAATTCCAACTATTTTTCTCTCACACCAACTTTTACAACTTTTACATTTACTTTCCATTACTTACCCTTATCAATATAATAATACCCACTAACTTTTTAAAAAGGAATCTAATTTTAAGGGCAAAATAGGAAATTTACCCTACTAACTTTTCAAAACACACTTATTAAGGGACAGCCCAAAAGGGAAATGTACACACTATAAAATGGACGGTTGAAGTATTAATAGATCAATGAGTGACTTATAAATTACTACGAGCCCGTTTTGTCCCTTTTAAAAGTCCACCATTGGTTGCATTCCAAAAACTAAGAAAATTTCTACCCTTTCGAAGCCTAGAATAGCCTAGTTGTTGCAGCAATATTTGTTCTTAGAAATAACACCTCACCTTAAGCATTGAAAAATGAAGTTTAATTAGTGGACCAAAATTGCTTTCACTCGTCTCAACTTAGCTCTGCCTATAAGGCTCCCCTCCCCTAGAGTTATTCTTGCCCATAGTGTTCATTGGTCCGACAATAAAAGTTCGACTATCATCCTCCTATCTAGATGGCTTCTTTTGTGACACTATATATCATCCTTGTATAAAATTTCTGTTTGTTCGACTATCACCCTCCGATCTGTTAGGGATTTTACACCCCAATCCCACTGCAACGGAAGCGCAACCCAAAAAGATAAAAAAAAAAAAACAACAAGCACAAACAACACAATTTTTACGTGGTTCCCCAAAATCGGGTACGACCACGGGAGAGAGAGAGAGAGAGAGAGAGAGAGATATTCCACTATATTTAGAAAAATAGAGATACAAGTGTGACGTGAAAAAATCCACCCAAAGAGCTCCAAACACAAGGCTCTCTACAATGTTTTTCACTCACCCCTACACTCTATTTTTCCCTCACATTTTCTCCTCTCAACCTCACAACCCGCAACCCGGAGCGCACGACAAACCCCCACGGGCTGCCCTCCCTCGTGCCCTTCTCCGGTTGCTCTCCTCTCTCTGGCTCTTCTCTCTCACTGAACACTTGCAAGTAATAAGGTATAAATAGTACACATGGGAAGGTTCCAGATGGCACAACTTCTTTCCGCCAAAACCCATTAAATCCACCAGCTCTGCCTTTTCCATTTTCAAGACTTCCTCATGGCCTTGACCGGCACCCCATTTTCCTTTTCTTTATTTATCATGGTGCTTTCCCAATATTCCATCATACCATTAAGCCAATTGCTCAAAACACCATTGCCCGAGGAACACCACACAATCACCCCACTTTGACAGCTTTTCATTTTCCCACTATTTTTCTTTTTCCATTTTTCTTTTCCAATTTTCAAACATGATTTCACATGGGCAAAAATCCCAACACGATCTAGGTCGCTTCTTGTGTGTGTGGCACTATATATCATCCTCGTATAAAATTTAAACAGAAAATAAAAATAAAAAAGTTATGAAGAAAGGTTGTCAAATCCTATCAAACTGTACTTGCCGCATTTCTATCTCTCTCTTTCTTTTAATTATTTTTTTTGAGCAGGATATTTGGACCAACTTGTGCACATCGTCTAATCTCAAGGCTCTGAAGTTAATGACCAGACAAATCTTTAGTCGCCCAAGGTATTTCTATCTCTCTCTTCACAGGCAATAGAAATCCCTATCTATTTCCATGAAAGGAAATCTTATTACATTAGCATGGGAGTACGAGGGTGGCACTAATTGCACTTCACTCCCCTCGCCTATTTTGATTCAATGCATAGTTTCTTAGTGGGTCAATGAGGGAGAGAAGGTAAGAGAGTCCGATTTGTTAAGGTGTTTTGCCATTAACGTTGAAGAAGAATAAAAAAATTGGAAGATTCAGATTTATGTTCTTTTCCTGTTTTGATTCAGGGGAGTTTTTTGTTCATGAAATAGGAAGAGGGAGAGAGGAGATAAGAGTCTTAAGAGATGGGTAAAAATATCAAAAAAACTAAAATTGATGGACAAAAAACAAAAGCAACAAATTCAAATCCAATGCATCCACCATTAACTCAATTTACTTTCAGGGTCTCAAGCCTGATAAGAACTCAATTCACGTATCAGACCATTCAAATCGATGTACGACGATCCACCTTCCTCAACCGCCTTCTTTGCCATCTCCTTAAACCCCCTCGCCTTAGTCCTCATCTCCTCCGCCTCTTCCCCCACCATAACACGCCGCACCGCCATCCCTATCTCCGCTCTCTTCACCCCACTATTCACCTTCCTGCTGTGCTTCAAATTCCCAACACTAACCCCAATCCTCAATATCTCTGTCACCAACTTCTCATTGAAAAATTGTTCAGCAAACACTGGCCACGTCACCATCGGAACTCCGGCGCTAACCCCTTCCAAAGTCGAATTCCACCCGCAGTGAGTCACAAAACCACCCACTGCTTCGTGATCAAGAATCAACACTTGGGGAGCCCACCCTCTAATAATTAAACCCTTGTCTTTCATCCTTTCTTCAAACCCCTCTGGCAGCCATTCCTCTTTTTCCTCTTTGCTTTTCTCTCTCCTTACAACCCAGATGAATTTTTGTCCAGAAGATTCAAGACCCATTGCGATCTCGTACAACTGAGAATCATCGAATTTCGCCATGCTTCCAAAACAAATATAAGTTACCGAATCAGGTTCCTTCGAATCAAGCCATTTTAAGCACTCATGTTCACCAATCGTTGCTTGTTTACCCCTCTGCGCTTTGTCTTCGACTTCCCGATTACATAACGAAACGGGTCCAATATTCCACACTTTTCTTTTCAAAACGTTTCTGTAATAATCAGCATACTCTGGTTCAAGCTCGTAAAAGCTATTGGCTATAACTCCGTAGCTTGCTAGCTCCGATTCTTTCATCCTGATCCGCAATCTGGAGAAAACTGTTTCGGACTCGTTCCGATCGTCCTCCTCCAGTTGCATTTTCGTGAGCTTAATTTGATGAGGAAGATGAGGCACCAAAAAGGGTTCATCATCGGATGAAACTTCTCTCTGAGGCTTGTACGACCTCAGATTCTCCGTAGCACAGAGGGCGAAAAAGCTAGTCCCGTGGAAAACCAGCCTAGGAATGCCGAATTTCGCGGCAGCCTCAGTGGCCCACGGGAAGAACATGTCGGCGACGAGGCAGTCGGGTCGGACCTCATCGAGGATCCGCTCAAGCGGGTCTTGGAGCATGGTGACGGCCTTAAAGAAATTGGGGAACATGTCATCAGAAGTTATTTGATCGGCGTTCTCGTATCCTTCGGGCAAGCCGGCGGCGAGTGCGGGAAACTTGATTGTTATGATTACCATTTGGAAACCCAATTGATTGATTCTTTCAACTGATTTGGTGAAGTAATGGGCGTTGAGAGGAGTGGTGATTATGGTGGATTTGACGCCGCGGGTGGCGAAGAGTTTGGCGATGTCAAGAGTTGGGATCATGTGGCCGTGAGCCATCATGGGGAAGAAGAAGACATGGAGTTGACTCATTTTTTGGGCTTCTGAATGTAACTTTGGCGACAAAGACTAGCTTGACGATGAGGAGTTAATACAGCAAATCGTGGCTATATATGAGAGCAAGTATAAAAAAAAAAAACTAGATGAGAGTGCATACGTTTGTGCACTCGTCATCTTGTTCATGCTGGACGGAAATGACAATGCAACCAGATTGTATAATTAATTGCATTTTAATATTACCTAATTGTTGTAGTTAAAAAAGCAAGGAGTAAGTACTCATATTATTAGTTAAACCAGATTGTAGAACATGTCACACATCATTTTAGTCTCACATGATTCTGCGGCTGCAATTCACTTGGTACATGGGTATAACAAAATTTGGGTACAGAGGAACTGAGGTGAAGAGAATAGGCCAAAGGATGTCTTCGGGTACAATTATCGTTTTCTGACAATTGACATAATCACTTCTCTGCCGGCGTCTTGCATTTTGAATTCCAATATCTATTAATTTTTTTGGTAATTTCCTTCTTTTTTATCAAAGAGATCCCTAAAAGGATATTTTCATTACTCAGAATAGCCCAAATGGTTACAAACCATAATCCGGAGCTCTTAGTTCGGGAAGATAGACCTCAACTTTCGAGTTGTACATATGAATTGGAAAGGAATACACCGAGTTTTGAAGAGCAATACCCATGCAAAGGGTAGGAAACGTTCCACACAAGAAGGGAGACCTATACAAAAGAGAGCATTCCCAACCCAAAACATACAGATCCTCAAAGGGGAAGAACAAAAAAATGTAAAGAAAACAAATGAAAAACCTCCACCATGTATGAGGTCATTGGAAACCGCCGCACTGGATCTGGCTGCTTTATTCGCCGAAGGAGCAGACCCGAGCCCCCTAACAGCCTTTTCATCCAAGAAATGGACTCTAGCTTGGCAGAGAAGAAGAAAATGGGGTTAGATTTGTGGTAGGCGGAGATGGGTGCCGTTGGTGGAGGCCGGAGCTGGAGGGGTTTAGGGAGGAGTGGGGAGGCAGGGGCACTGAGAGGGGTGGGGGGAGGTGGAGGCGACAGCCCCACCCCCAAATCAAATCCTAAAATCTGCATTCTAGGGAGAAATGATATTTTTTGGGTAATTTGATTAATTAATTATTCATAATCACTTCTGGGTTTAGGTTTTGAATTTCTGTAGTTATACATGTGGTGTGTGTTTATATCACGGAATTACGATTTAGAATTAGGATTTTATGGTCCAATTAGGAAAAACGGGACAGGATCCCGATCCCAGTACCTTTGTTTTGGTGTGTGATTCAAGTCTTTTTCATGTTTTAGGTTCACCGGAAAGCCGGAATAATGACGAAAAGACAATCCAATCACGTGGAAGTAATATCAGATTAGAGACGGGAAAATCTTTTCAATGAGAGCCGAGCAATAGGAAAACGATTACTCCCACCCAAAAGGCATTGTTTGAATGCCCGGACTAAAAGTGGGGATTGGGATTAGGGAGAACATGGGATCCACATTTCTTTTCTCTTTATATTATAGTCCTATGTTTGATGCGCACGGTATTAAGAAAGGGATTGGGTAACTCCGGATCATTTCATGAAATAGTACCCCTACTAATACCACATGGAAGATCGTATTACCTTATCCCGCCCATCCGGATTAGATTCCCCCCACATCCAACCGTAAAAAGTAATTCACATCTTTTTTATCACATCTTTATCCCACTCAAACCAAACAAGAGTACAACTAAGCTCAGTAGTCATATAATATCATCTATTATCCCGCGAACTCCACTTGTCTCCTCTATCTCCATCCTTATTGCCGTCTTATCATCTATTATTCCTGGCATTCTCAAAATTATTTTGACATGATCATGTGTATACTATATTGAATAGATTGAGTTTTTTTAAATAAGTACGTGATCGTATATGATTTGCTAAGATTTTAACCAATTGATTAATCACAAATATGTCGCCGTATCCAAAGAAAAAAAAATCTCAAATGTAAAATCAATTGCAATATTCAACAACAAAAGAAGTTACAATAGCAAACAGCTAAAATTGAATAACAAAAAACACAAGGAACCAGCTTGAGTATTCATCCACAATTAAGAGCATGTTTGGCCGCCCCTTTTTTCATTTCCCACTTCTCCTTTTCCATTTTTTGGTGTTTGGAAGCTGTCGGCAAAACAGCTTCTAGCCAAAATAAGTTTTCCATTTCTAACCAAGGGGAAGAGAAGTAGAAAAAAGGGGAAGAGAAGTAGAAAAGAGGTAGGGAGGAGCTTTTCCACTTCTCTTTTTCTCATTCTCCCCCCAAAGGCCAAAACACCCTCAGTTTTTTTCCATAATAATAGATGTCCATTTGAATGTAGCTCTGATCTCTTCCATCTTCCTCCATGGCTTGTACCCATCTCTAATCAAACGAGGCCCTAAGCTTGTACCCAGCTCTTTTCTAAAGCTCAACAACTTCAATCTATACTGGAATCCAATCAATCCATTGCCTACACTTTGCTCTATGGAAAAGTAATGGGTTAAAAAAAGAACTTTGCTTCTGTTGTTACCCAAGAATTGGGTAAACAAATTTTGAAATCCTCAAATCCAACATCACATATTGAATGTGATTTGGGGGTTTGCAAAAAATCTGGAAAAACTGGGTTCGGCCTTTCCTCACCGGAGATCAGGCGGCAATGACGGAACGAAAAGATCTAAGGCGGCGCAGTGGACGAAGAGAGAAGGTCGACGACGGCGAGAGACCAGCAGACGGCGACAGTGGGACGAGCGTCGATTATGGTGGGTTGGGCGTAGGTGCTGGTGGAGAGAGAGAGAGAGAGAGACGTTTCTTGATCACAGGGCCTCAAATCCATAAATCCAAAAAAAATTGAATTTTAAGACTTAAAAAAATTATTCATACACATTATACACAATTAAAAATAACCAGGGGCAAAATGGTAAAAATACAACCCATAATTCATTTTCATCACATCTCTCCCAAACACTACCCTTTTGTAAAATGATTTCTACATATATTATCCAAATACTCTACCAAATTCAAAACACATTCTGGTCAAAATTCAAAAAGCTAAAAAGCTAAAAATAAAAAGTTGAAAAGTAGGCTCCCAAACACCCTCTAACTTAATTCAGCTTCAGCATCTTAAGCCTGGTAAGAAGTAACAGCCTTCTTCGCCATCTCCTTAAAGCCCATGACCCTCCGCACCGCCTTCCCAATCCCCTCTCTCTTCACCACACTCTTCACCGGCATGCTCCACTGTAAATTCTCAACACTAACCCTAACCTTCAAAATCTCCGTCACCAACTTCTCGTTGTAAAATTGTTCAGCAAACATTGGCCATGTCACCATCGGAACTCCAGCGCTAACCCCTTCCAATATCGAATTCCACCCGCAGTGAGTCACAAAACCACCCACCACTTCGTGATCGAGAATCAACACTTGGGGGGCCCACCCTCGTATAATTAAACCCTTGTCTTTCATCCTCTCTTCAAACCCCTCTGGTACCCACCCCTCGTTTTCAACTTCGTTTTTCTCTCTCCTAACAACCCAGATGAATTATTGACCTGAAGATTCCAGCACCATTGCGATCTCGAACAACTGAGAATCATCGAATTTTGCAACGCTTCCAAAACATATATAAACTACTGAATTGGATTCCTTCGAATCTAACCATTTTAAGCACTCGTGTTCATCAATCGTTGCTTCTTTACCCCTCCGTGACTTGTCTTTGACTTCCCGATTGCATAACGAAACGGGTCCAATATGCCAAGCCTTTCTTTTCAAAACGTTCGTGTAATAATCAGCATACTCTGGTTCAAGCTCGTAAAAGCTATTGACTATATAACTCCATAGCTTGATAGCTCCGACTCTTTCATTCTTACCCGCAATCTACCAAAATCTGTTTCGGACCCATACCGGTCTTCCCCGGACAATTGCATTTTCGTGAGCATAATTTGATGAGGAAGATGAGGCACCAAAAAGGGTTCGTCATCGGCCGAAACTCCTCTCTGTGGCTTGTATAACCTCAAATTTTCCGTAGCACAGAGAGCGAAAAAGCTAAACCCATGGAAAACCAATCTCGGAATGCCGAATTTCGCGGCAGCCTCAGTGGCCCACGGGAAGAACATGTCGGCGACGAGGCAATCCGGTCGGATCTCATCGAGGATCTGCTCGAGCGGGTCTTGGAGCATGGTGGTGGCTTTGAAAAGATTGGGGATCATGTCATCCGAAGTGATATGATCGGAATTTTCGCACCCTTCCGGCAAGCCAATTTTCGTAATTTTGACGATCCAAACCGTTCAATGTTTTTAAAACATGTTTTTAAGGGCTCTCGCGTGAAATCATAAAAAAAAATACCCGGAAGGGCTTGATCCGATTAGTTTTTGATAAAACGTTATATATAGCGTTTTTATCAAAAACTGATCGGATCAAGCCCTTCCGGGTTTTTTTTTTTTTTCATGATTTCTAGCAAAGACCTTAAAAACACGTTTTAAAAATATTGAGCGGTTTGGATCGTCGAAATTAGGTCTGGAAACACGAAAATTGGCTAGGTCCTTATGGTAAAGTTCAATAAGTGGCCCATATTAGAAGTTGATCATTTATATATATGCTAACACCTATTTTGCACTCCTCTTTTGCACTCCACTTTTTTTTTTCTAGGTCCTATTGTGATTTTTCGAACCGTTGATCTTGTGTAAATGAATAAAATATGGGGGCCTGCAAAATCTTAGCTCAATCAGATATCGGTAAATATTTGAACCAAACAGTTTTTCAGAAACTGTGACAGGAAATGGTATTTACAAAACTGTTTTAATCAAGCCCTTACCGGTATTTCTATCTCTCTCTTCTCAGGCATTAGAAATCCTTATCTATTTCCATGAAAGGAAATCTAATTACATTAGCGTGGGAGTACGAGCGAGGCGCTAACTGCACTCCACTAGCCTATTTGATTCAATGCATAGTTTCTCAGTAGGACGAGGGAGAGAAGGTAAGAGAGTCCGATTTGTAAGGTGTTTTTTGCCATTATCGTTGAAGAAGAATTAAAGAATTGGAAGATTCAGATTTCTGTTCTTTTCCTGTTTTTATTCAGGGGAGTTTTTGTCCATGAAAGAGGAAGAGGGACAGAGGAGATCAGAGTCGTAAGAGATGAGTAGGGTACCCAGATTTCTCTCTTATTTTATTGGATTTTTCTGAGGAAATATAGGATTTTTGAAAGGAATTTTCAGAATCATCGAAACAAATATAACAGATACGGAGAAAGATTTCCCAAACTTTAATAGCATTTCAATTATTTCGTGTCACTTGGTACTCCAAGTAGGGATGACAATTCAACTCACTCCGTCCCAAACCCACCCTATGCTTCCCCGATAGGGTAGGGTTTTTTTTTTGGATAACGGGTAAGGGCAGGGGGTGATTTTAGAAAACTCGCCAAGGTTAGGGTGGGGGCAAGGGTATGGTCACCCCGCCCCGAAAATAACCGGCCCGATGTACATACTTATATAATTATATAAGTACATAGTTATTTTGTGAACTTTTATCATTTGTGCTCACTAATATTGGAGTCTCTAATATACTTATAATATATGAAAAAACTAGGGGCGGGGCGGGTAAACCCGATACCCAATAGGGGCGGAGGCGGGGGTACCCAAAAATTACCCGGTCGGGTTAGGGGTCGTTCAGGAATTTTAGGGTTGGGGCCAGGATCATCAAAATCCGCCCCAACCCGCCCCGTTGTCATCCCTAACTCCAAGGATTATTTTCACAAAGAATGAAAATGTAATATTGTATCGTAGAGGTTGATTTTTCTCAAATAAGCGCGTGATAACCCCAAAAAAAAATAAAAATCAAATATCAATTCAAGTCGCAATATTCAACAACGAAAGGATTCATGCTTAAAAGTTAAAATTGAATAGCATTTTCGGAGAAAATTTTGGGTGCAAATAGGGTATGAGTGACGTGGTGCCCCTCGATGCATCCGGACCGTCCAAAAATACATCGAACGGTCCGGATTGAAACACATTTTTTCTATTATTTTCATTTTTTTTTAAAATCCGAACAACACTTTCAATTTGGACATTTGTTGCATTGTTGGAAGGCTCGAATTTGCCGAAAGGGTACCACGTGGTACCCTCCCCCGTACCGAAAATTTTCTCGCATTTTCAACATCTATTTGTCGTGGAATTGTATTGCACAAGTTTTACATAAAATATCAAACAGCTAAAATTGATGGACAAAAAACAAAAGCAACAAATTCAAATCCAACGCATCCACCATTAACTCAATTTAGTTTCAGGGTCTCAAGCCTGATAAGAACTCAATTCACGTATCAGACCATTCAAATCAACGTACGACGATCCACCTTCCTCAACTGCCTTCTTTGCCATCTCCTTAAACCCCCTTGCCTTAGTTCTCATCTCCTCCGCCTCTTCCCCCACCATAACCCGCCGCACCGCCTTCCCTATCTCCTCTCGGTTCACCCCACCATGAACCGTCCTGCTCCACTTCAAATACCCAACACTAACCCCAATCCTCAATATCTCTGTCACCAACTTCTCATTGAAAAATTGTTCAGCAAACACTGGCCACGTCACCATCGGAACTCCGGCGCTAACCCCTTCCAATGTGGAATTCCACCCCCAGTGAGTCACAAACCACCCACCGCTTCGTGATCGAGAATCAACACTTGGGGAGCCCACCCTCTAATAATTAAACCCTTATTTTTCATCCTCTCTTCAAACCCCTCTGGAAGCCATTCCTCTTTTTCCTCTTCGATTTTCCCTCTCCTTACAACCTAGATGAATTGTTGTCCAGAAGATTCAAGGCCCATTGCGATCTCGAACAACTGAGAATCATCAAATTTCGCCATGCTTCCGAAACAAATATAAATTACCGAATCAGGTTCCTTCGAATCAAGCCATTTTAAACACTCGTGTTCGCTAGCTCCGATTATTTCATCCTGATCCGCAATCTGGAGAAAACTGTTTCGGACTCGTTCCGATCGTCTTCGGACAATTGCATTTTCGTGAGCTTAATTTGATGAGGAAGATGAGGCACCAAAAAGGGTTCATCATCAGACGAAACTTCTCTATGAGGCTTGTACAACCTCAGATTCTCCGAAGCACAGAGGGCGAAAAAGCTAGTCCCGTGGAAAACCAGCCCAGGAATGCCGAATTTCGCGGCAACCTCGGTGGCCCACGGGAAGAACATGTCCGCGACGAGGCAGTCGGGTCGGACCTCGTCAAGGACCCGCTCGAGCGGGTCTTGGAGCATGGTGACGGCCTTAATGAAATTGGGGAACATGTCATCGGAAGTTATTTGATCGGCGTTCTCGTATCCTTCGGGCAAGCCGGCGGCGAGTGCGGGAAACTTGATTGTTATGATTCCCATTTGGAAACCCAATTGATTGATTCTTTCAACCGATTTGGTGAAGTAGTGGGCGTTGAGAGGAGTGGTGATTATGGTGGATTTGACGCCGCGGGTGGCGAAGAGTTTGGCGATGTCAAGAGTTGGGATCATGTGGCCGTGAGCCATCAAGGGGAAGAAGAAGACATGGAGTTGACTCATTTTTTGGGCTTCTGAATGTAAATTTGGCGACAAAGACTAGCTTGACGATGAGGAGCTAATATAGCAAGTCATGGTTATATATGAAGAGACAGACTAGATGAGAGTGCATACGTTTGTGCACTCGTCATCTTGTTCATGCAGTACGAAAATGACAAATCGCAGAGCGTGAGAAACCGGCCAGATAGATACTAATAATTATTTGCATTTAAATATTACCGAATTATTAGTTAAATATGTAAGGAGTAAGTTATAAGGGGGGTGTCGTGTCTTTTGTAGGAGTATTTTGTTTCATGTTATTCGTTGTAAAACTCTTATAGGCTTTGTTTCCCATTTACGAAAATGAGAATTCCATAAAATTAAGTGGGTTAAGCAAATGAGGAAATTATTTGTTAAAATCAATTCATTTTAAAAATGAAATGATTTTAGAAAATTATTTTTTTTCTCATGGTTTCTCGAGGTTTCTGGTTCTTCCTCAAACGGGTTGTGGGAGTCTGCTTTTGTCCTTCACATCGCAAGGCTGGTTGGCATCTGTGCAAGGCAGGGGGCGGCATCGGGATGCAGTGGTGGCGTGGTTGCTGGGATGCCTTTGGTTTTTTCTGGTGTACTTTTATTCTTTGTATTTTGGGCATTTGTGGCCCATCAGGTGGGGCTTTGGCCTTTCGGATGTCTTTGATTAGTTCCTCACCAATCGAGATTTGAGTCTCGGTCGTTGCTTTCTCTTTGTTCCTATTAGTCATTGTATTTTCTCGATGATTAATGAAACTATTAACACCTTTGAGTAAAAATTCTTTAGGAAATTGTATTCAAAATTATACCCGTAAAAAACATTACGCATGAACTCGATTCGCTCGAATGCTTGCTGACCCCAGCCACTGCCCATTTTCATTCTTCCTCAGCAGCTTGAATATGGGTTCAAAAATCGGCAAAGCTGTGCAGGCTCAAATATTGGATTCGGCGAAAAAAGCCCCTAATACAAAAAGAAGTATTATTGGTGGATTTGGGGTACATGTGTAATACAAAAAAAGTTGGGGGTCTTTATTGTATTATATACATATACTCCCTCCGTCCCATTTTCATAGTCCCACTTGGGGATTCCAACTTTTTAAGGGGACACAATGATTACACCAAAAAGTGTTCAATTTTCCATTTATGCCCTCTCAAAAAGGTGATTTGATTGATGAAGTAGTAGTACTTTAATTCAAACAAAAGGGTAATTATGTAACTTCATTAACTTTCTATTGCTTATTTTGGAAAGTGGACTAACATTTTGGGACGTCCCAAAAAGGAATACTGGACTATGAAAATGGGACGGAGGGAGTATATATCTAAGTTGTCATCTACAAATACGACCGACCATCATAATTTTCTGGAAAAAAATGCTAAAAGAGAAGTATTTAAGTCTGTAAATATTACAACCTAAAAAATTGAACTATACAGGTTGGTGCTCTTTTGCACCCGAACCAGTGCATATGGCACCGCCTGAAATTAACATCTGGACGACGTGCGCAGAAAACCTCATTTGTCATCTCGAAGCCACAGGACTACTGCAAGCGAAATCAGTCGACCTTCACAAGGTGCGTTTGTGTCTTCAATCCAAACCCAATGCACTATAGGTCATTTTGCGTCGAGAAATCTTCAGATCTGTGATAGCTAAACTAAATCTAGGTCAAGAACCAGCATAAAGTTTCTTTGGGAGGGAAAGATAGATGAAAGAATAAAAATTCTGGGCCAATCTGGAAGATAAATCATTGGCTTGGTGTGGAAGAGAGAGATGAGAGGGAAAGAATGGAGAGAGAAGTGGGTTTTGAGAAAAGTGGGGATTTCAGAGAGAGAGAGAGAGAACTGATAAAGTAGAGATGAACGTGTGAAGAGAGAGAAACGGTAACGGAGGTTTTCTCTCCGTCAACTTTGTTTGTTTATCAGCTGATATGGCAAGTCAGTGACGTAATCTGAATCGCGAACAGTTGGCAAGCTTTTATTGGCTACAGGTACCAAGTGGCACGCCAGCTTGGTACCCTATTTGTATGCAAAATTTTCTCCTTTTTCATGTTGTAGGTTCACTAGAAAGTCAGAATGACGAAAAGACAATCCAATCACGTGGAAGTAATACTCCCTCTGTCCCAATTTGTTTGCTCACTACGAAACTACGTGCAATTTTCAAACTAAAAATTAATGTATTTATCAAAATAATTTTTGAATTTTTTTTGCACCGTATTAAAGTTTTCAATGAGATCTATCAAACAAGATCCATATTGATTAGAAAATTATTTTTGCAAGTACATTATTTTTTAGTTTGAAAATTGCACGTAGTTTCGTAGTGAGCAAACAAATTGGGACGGAGGAAGTATCAAATTAGAGACGGAAAATCTTTTCAATGAGAGCCAAGCAATAGGAATACGATTACTCCACCCAAAGGGCATATTTGATTGCCCGGACTAAAAGTGGGGATTGGGATTAGGGAGAACATGGCAACCCACATTTTTTCTCTTTATTTATAGTCATGTGTTTAATGCGCACAGTGGTATTAAGAAAGGAATTGGATAACTCCGGATTATTTCATAAAATAGTACCCCTACTAATACCACATGGAGGTGGTATTACGTTGTCTCGTTTACCCGGATCAGGTTCCCTCCACATCCAACGGTAAAAAGTAATCCATATTGTTTTTACCATATCTTTATCTCACTCAAATCAAACATAGTACAACTAATCCCATTATTCATATGATATCATCTATTATCTCGTGAACCCCACTTGTCTCCTCTATGGAGATCCTTAATCCCAACTATTCCAATCTCCTCTAAAAATATTACGGTAATCCCATCTATTACGTATAAAAAAAAAACTCATGCCTATTGTTACTTGGCACTCTCAGATATTATTTTGACATGATCTTGTGTACTATATTGAATATATAGATTGAGTTTTTTAAATAAGTATGTGATCGTATATGATTTGCTAAGGTTTTAACGAATTGATTACTCTCAAATATGCCACCGTATCCAAAGAAAAACAAATCTCAAAAATCTCAAATGTAAAATCAATTGCAATATTCAACAACAAAAGAAGTTAAAATGGCAAACAGCTAAAATTGAAGCACAAAAAACATAAGGAACCAGCTAAAGCATTCATCCACCATTGTCTCAATTCTGCTTCAACATCTCTCAAGCCCGGTAAAAAGTCAATTTTTGTAGAAGATCGTTCAAATCAACGTACGACTTTCCACCTTCCTCAACAGCCTTCTTTGCCATCTCCTTAAACCCCCTCGCTTTAGTCCTCATCTCCTCCGCCTCTTCTCCCTCCATAACCCTCTGCACCGCCTTCCCAATCTCCTCTCTCTTCACTCCACTCTTCACCGGCATGCTCCACTTTAAATTCCCAACCCTAATCCCAATCCTCAAAATCTCTGTCACCAACTTCTCGTTGTAAAATTGTTCAGTAAACACTGGCCAAGTCACCATCGGAACTCCAGCGCTAATCCATTCCAATGTTGAATTCCACCCGCAGTGAGTCACAAAACTACCCACCGCTTCGTGATCGAGAATCAACACTTGGGGGGGGCCCACCCTTGGTTAATCAAACCCTTGTCTTTCATCCTCTCTTCAAACCCCTCTGGTACCCACCCCTCGTTTTCAACTTGGCTTTTCTCTCTCTTAACAACCCAGATGAAATGTTGACTTGAAGATTTCAGACCCGTTGTGATCTCGAACAACTGAGAATCATCGAATTTTACAAAACTTCCAAAACAAATATATACTACCGAATTGGGTTCCTTCGAATCCAGCCATTTCAATACTTGCATGAAATCTTAAAATCTGTATTCTAGAGAGAATGAGAGGAAGGTTTACTAGAGGAGAATATCTTATTCACGGATGGGCTGCAAACAAGCTGTTTGCAGACAGCCAATGAAATCGTGACATGTCATCAAGATGGGAGTGCATCAAATTTTCCCCTACCACCCGCATAAATATCTGATCCCTCCCTCCCACCCTTTCAAAACCCCTCCCTCTCTCTTACCGGGAAAAAAAAAAACCGTCCTTTTCCCAGCAAGGCCCGTCACCAGAAAA
>JAXBDA010006020.1:0-22133 GCA_036023075.1 Gaultheria prostrata | reverse complement strand
TGCCCCCATGGATTTGGTTACACGATGCCACTCCCTGCGGCCGCTCTAAAAACAGACTTGCGGGTGCGATGTCGAATGCCATAAAAGACTTAATTGAAACCCTTCCTACCACCAATTGGTTTTAGGAAAGTTGGTGGAAAAGCGGTCCGACAGCAGGTTCCTACCCACCATAGCTTAATTGGACAGCTTTTTCAATGCAACGAAATGGCAGGTTCCTACCCACCACACCCACCTTTTGGCACACAATTAATATTACTATCCAACACATTCAGCTTACAGCTTGTGAATGTTGTCGTCGTTCACTGATGGTTACATGCAACTGAGCCTTTACTCATATGCACTCATCTGCCCATGTCATAATCACTTAAAGGACTTCAATTTCTCCCCAAAAACAATATGAGTACAAATATTTGCCCCTCCTATTATGAGTGTTCTGTTAGTTGGGAATCAAACTTCATAAAAGCATAAGGTCAAACATTGGATGGGCGAAAAAAACAAGAATTATTGTAGATATGAATTACTCTATGGATAAAAATGGCAATTCCAAGCTATATCATAGCAAAGAAATCAAGATGCAACAAATTTTAACAAAAGTCTAAGCAGTTCTTGATAGCCCTTGAACAAAGATTCATTATGTGGAGAAAGAGCCCATCTAACATAGATAGTCCAATGTTAACACAATGCTTAATACAAAATAACTCATAATAGTTGGAAAAATCCACTTCACAAACCTTTCATCCAAGACATGTTGTGACTTGTAGAGCAATTGAGAACCCTCAATCAAATTGAAACAATCACATATTTAGCCAGAAACCCAGATGGAGCCAATAGAGTAAATCTAGCAAACCATATCTCAAAAGTCATGATATTGCAGAGAGATTTGAGAATTCTAGTGGGATAGGGAAGGAGACTTAATACCTGAGAGTCCAAAGAACGAATTTGGCGATGAAGCAGCGTGTTATCGATTATGGGCTCTTCAAATCTCGGTCAAACGGGTGCAGGAGGGAAAAACAAATTTGAACATAAAAACCACCAAGAAGGCGGACTAGATCTATTCAATGAAAGGCATGATATGGCCAAGTGTTATGTGAAAAAAATGAAATCCTTTCAGCAGAAAATCAACTTGGAAAACAAAGGGACGAAAAGGGACTAAGAACAAAACCTAGCATCCATTAAAGAAATGAGAGAAGGTCAGATTTTCCAAGAGAGCGGAGGAGACAAGAGGGAAACAATTGAGAATGAGAGCAGATTACAATTACCAAATCCCATTTAAATGTCCCAATTTTGTAGACATCATACGAAAATGTTCCCATTTTGTAGACAGCATACGAAAATATCCAAATTTTGTAGAGAGAGGGGGAAATGGATTTCAAACCTGGGAGCCGAGTGGAGATTGATATTGACAACTCGCTTTAGCCCTAGAGACCCAGATACGCTTGATTTGTTTGAGCAAGACATGATATGTTCAAGTTAGAAATACATTTTGAAGCCCTTCTTCGCAAAAAACCAACGCGAAGAACAGATAGAAGAAAACGCCCTAGAATCAAATAGAAGATTTGATTACCCAAGGAAACAGATGATGAGCAGGTGGGAGAAGCTTTCTCTTGCTGCATCGTGAGATATTGAAAAGTTCCCCCCTCGCTATGAGAAAATGCCTAATTACTCTAAGGAAAATTGTGGCGCCATGCTTTGACTAGGGGCTTAAAATTTTTGATTTTTTCAGGACCGCCTTTTGAATGCTATAGCCTCCTGTTAAAATGCTATTAATGATCTCGTAGTAGCTTTTATTCCAAAAATGCTATAAAATGATATAGAAGTAACTCATTTTATAGCATTTATAGAAGAACGCTATAATCTCCGCTATAATATGTCAATTTTGTTGTAGTGGGTTAAAGAAATTTCCAAGAGCTTGGTTCGACAAATTCACCAAGTCTATGAAAAACTTCACATATAAACAAAGTAACTCAGATCACACTTTGTTTTTGAAGTACCGAAAGGGTAGAATTACTTCTTTGATTATCTATATTGACGATATAGTGATGACAGGTGATGATCAAGATGAAATTGAGAACCTACAACAATACTCAACTTCGAAGATTGAAATGAAACAACTTGAAGACTTGGAGTACTTTCTTGGGAGTGAAGTAGCGCACTCAAAGAATGGTATTTTCTTATCTCAACGAAAATACGTTCTTGATTTGTTAACTGAAACAGTTATGGTTGGATGTAAGTCTGCAAATAATCTTATTGAACAAAATCATTAGTTGTTTCACTATTTGGATGCAACTTCTATTGATAAGGCAAGGCAAGGCACCAGAGACTTGCGAGAAAATTGATTTATTTGTCCCACAGTGGGCCAGATATTGCTCATTCAGTGTGTAGTGAGCCACTTTATGCATGATCCTCGTCAATCTCACATGGATGTCATGGAACGTATTTTGAGATATTTGAAGTCTGCTCCAGGTAAAGGGTTATTGTTCACCAAGAATAATCACTTAGAAGGTTACACTGATCCAGATTGGGCTGGTTTAGCTGATGACAGAAGATCTATGTCAGGATACTTTACTTTGTGGGGAGTAACCTTTTGACTTAGAGGAGTAAAATGCAGCCAGTAGTAGCAAGGTCAAGTGCAGAAGCTGAGTATAGAGGTATGGCTTTTGGAGTATGTGAGTTACTATGGTTGAGGAACTTGCTTAGGGATTTGGGTGTTGACTCTCAGGGCGCAATGAAGTCGTATTGTAATAACACTTCAGCTGTAGAAATTGCTCATAATCCAGTTCAACACGATTGAACGTCGCATGTAGAAATTGATAGACACTTCATTAAGGAAAAACTTGAACCTAGGATCATTATTTTTCTGTTTGTGAAGTCTGAAGATCAATTAGCCAATGTTCTTACCAAAGCTGTAGCCAACAATATTTTTGATGGCACAGTAGACAAGGCATGTGCGATATCCATGCTCCAACTTGTGGGGGAGTGCTAAAATTAAGGATTTGATTTGATATGGTTAATATCCTTAATTAAGTATTTGCCTTTACTTTTTTCCTTAATTGTAGGATATTTCATCGTATCTTTTATTCTTTCTTTGCAAATGTTATTTCATCGTATCTTATATATATATATATGGGACCGGTTCCGGGGACACTTAAAAAAAACACATAAAAAGACACTTCATCTCACCCCTTAAAACCAACGGTTGAGATTCAAATTTTAAAATTTAAAGAAACCCACCTTTTGGAGTTACTGTACCTTTACCCGCTCAAAGTTATTCATTGCAATTTCAAACAGTGGCAGGTAATGGTAGTACACCCCAGTTGGAGTAAAAAAAAAAAACCTTTCTAGAATAACTCCAAACCTCTGAACTCTGAAATACTACTGCACTTATTTACTGCAAAAATAGTAAAAGCTGTGAATGAATTAGAGGGGCAATTTTGGCAAGTTAATTTTTTTTAGCACAATCATTTCCTAAAAAAAGCTCAATTCCCAAGAAACGGACAACAAATTCGGGACGGAGGGAGTACTTAGTTATTAATTCTCCAAATTTTTAGATAGGAAACTTATTTAGAAACTTCATGTCCAATTTAAAAGTTTCTTATCGGGGAGAAGAAGTCTCCACATTGTAATAATTGCTCAATCATGCCATACCTAAGGAATATGAGAATGAATTTATTTGTGAATTCGATTAGCTCGGGTTCGTTTTCGGCTCTACTGTTAATGTCTTTTACTTACGTGATGATACTGGAGCAAGAAATTTACGAGCAATGTCTTAGCACTTTGGCATAAAATTTTAAGAATACAATCCCATATTGCGTATGAAATGGATAATTACTTACTATTATGTTCGGAACTCTTGACCTAATAGTTTAAATAGTTGGATTGGATCCAAAATTTCAACATGGCATCACTGCGATGGGGCTTGTTCCAACACTAAGGTCACAAATAAACAATTCACACCATTTGATGATAGACTAAATATACAAAGCACTTAGACCCCTTCATCTATCACTTTTTTTCAGACACACCCCTTCAACTTTAAAACTCATCAAAGACACCCCCTCATCTATTTTTCATTTGTCACTAACACCCCTTCTGCCTACTTCCATCCACTTTTTGGATGGAAAATGGACATGTGACCGGCATGTGACTTAAAATTGTAAAAATATGTCGATTCTACCCTTCCAAATTGGAGGGACAATTCTCTCCAATATACTCTGTGTATAAAACCCATCTGAGCACCCTCCCTCCCCAGATTGATCAAGTCTCCTCTTCTCTCTCCTCCTCCATCCTTCTCCCTCAAACAAACATGGGTTCCCCCAGGTAAAAAATCTCTCAGTTCTATATCCTTCCTTACCATTTTCTTCTTTCTCTCTCTCCCCCCTTTTCATTTCTCTTCTCTCCCCTTTCCTACCCTTTTTCCTTTCTCTCTCCTTTCCTCTACCATTTCCCCAGATCCAAAGTTAGGCATGTCTAGGGATTCAACTAGCTCGTCAATTAGCAAAGTGGACTATCCCACCTCCCATTGTGGGCTACCAGCACCTATCCACACATCAAACACTGTTGCAAACCCTGGAAGAGGTTCTTAGGTTGTGTAAACTACAAGGTAAGTTTATAAAAACCCTGACTCTTAATCTACTTCCATTGTACTTAATAACAACATAATGATACAATCTGAATGTTCCAGATGAAAAAAAAATGCACATACTTCTTTTGGATTGAACCATACCCAAAAGAGAAAGAGTTAGAGGCTGCAAACGAGTCCCTCTAAAGGGAGAAGTATGATCTGTTATTCAAGAATGAAGAGGTGACAAAGTTGAACAAGACTCTAACCAAGGAAAACAAGAACGTAAAAGGAAAACTAGATGCACTTGCAGGAAAGTTGGAGATTTACAAAGTGTTGTGCTTTATCATGTGTGTTGGGTGCTTTTTTTTTATGGATGACAATGACAAATGTAACAAATGTACCCTTTGCAAACATGGAATACCTCCCATGATGTAATATGTAATAGGGACCCTATGTAATATGCAGTTCTGATCAATATAATGATCTATGTTTATGTAATTTACAAAGTTCAAAAATATCACATTTTCCTTAAGTGATGAACTGTATTGCATTCATTCCATGAAGACATATCATAACAATGAAAAAGTACACAAAGTTCCATATAAACCAGTCAAAATACAGGATTCAAAATCTATATTACCATATATTCTAAAGCCATACCAGCTGGAAACAAAGTGCCATAACAATTGCACATTAAAAAATACAAGCATTTGGCACATTAATGTTGCTTCCTCAAAAATCAGGTTATAGTCTTAGAGCATCACCTGGCATACTCAAATGTGAATACTTAAATGTTGCCACATCACCTTTTGAGTATTCATTTAATGGGTTTCTAAAGTTGGCAATGTGAAGCTCTACATTGGTTCCTTTTTGTCCATAATAAAAAAAAGGAAAAATGTTGGTAGTAATGAGTATCCAAGTTTGATTATTGGGAAAATGTTGGTTGTTTTAAGTATCCAAATGCTAAAATCTGAGTATTTATAAAAAATGTTTCTAACTTTGAATATTTATCCAAATGCCATTGTGAGCCTCTTTTGAGTATCAAAATACCAAAATTTCAGTATTTTTTTTAGTATGCCATTGGGTATGCTCTTATAGATAGATTAGGTAGAAGAGCCTTGGGTATCAATTGGGCCACTTGTCTTCTTTCCATACTGTGGGACCCCGCAGAAATACACAAGATTGTGAAAACGGTTTTGGAGTCGCCACCTGGTTTAAGGACCGAACCAGAAAATCCGATTAAAACTGACTCTTTTACCCAACATTTTGAAAAAGATTTTACCAGTCAAACAAAACCATGATTTTTCGGGTTTGGGGGTTTGGTTACGAGAGAGGAAGGTTTTTAAGGCACCCTTCTCACCCGGTCCATAAACCGGTCTCTACTAAGCGATTTGTGGGACTTACAAGATGCTTGAGACTTAATTTTGAACACGTATACAAGACATGGATGGGGAAAGCAAGTAAATGATGTACACGACAAAAGAAACTACTGTGGATACTTGTGTTTGTGTATGTTGATGATGATATATGGACATAGATGACTATGAATGCCGAACAACTAATGATAAACATGAAAATGACATAATAGAAGCCAAAATGCAGAAATAACACCACAAATAATT
Source organism: Gaultheria prostrata (assembly GCA_036023075.1). Taxonomy (NCBI): domain Eukaryota; kingdom Viridiplantae; phylum Streptophyta; class Magnoliopsida; order Ericales; family Ericaceae; genus Gaultheria; species Gaultheria prostrata. The sequence goes on along the minus strand of JAXBDA010006020.1, from coordinate 15,950 downwards.
ATTGAGCAAAAATCAGTCTGATTCTCTGTATTGGTATTGAGCGCTCAACAGGGATCCCCTTGAGCGCTCAAGACTTGCAGATCTCTCATGGTTCTGGTTTGTAAAATGTGTCCAGAACCCCTTTTCTTTATGGAAATAGAATCTTCATTATTGGTTTGAAAGAAAATAATGACTGAAAACCAGTTCACGACTTTCCTTTGATTTAAAAAAGAAGAAGAAATGAGTATTTAAAAGAGGAAGGTAATGGAAAATAGAAGTAAATATTGAGAGAGGGAGGATCTGACTGGTTTCAGCTCATCAACACCATAAACACACACAAACCCTGGGGAATATATACAATGATTGATCAAGATAACAAAAAACAAACAACTAATTAAGAAACCCTTTGAGTGCTTAAGAACGAAGGCCTTGAGCACTCAAAGACCCTTCTTGATCTGTAGATTTTTGATGGTTTATTTCATCCTTCTGACATTTTTAAGAGCTTGATGACTTCTGATCATTTTGTGTTTTAAATGAAATATTTCCTTTTTGTCCTTTTTACTTCAAAACAAGATCAAATCATCACTTTTTGAACCAAATATCACATGCATGACTTTTGATGATCATTTGATGATAATCAAGTGATGATAAAATATTTTATTGTCAAACAGATCATCAAAGGTCATGTGAATGAACAAAATAACACCAAAAATGATCAGAAACCACATCTTATTAGGCTGTCAGAGAGAGGCTTGAGCGCTCAGGACCCATATGGGTTGAGCGCTCAAGGCATGGTTAGAATGAAAATTTGTTTGAAATCACTTTCTGACTTTGTGACCTTATAGGCTCTCCACAAGTATAAAAAACTTCTAATCTTATTAGGCTGTCAGAGAGAGGCTTGAGCGCTCAGGACCCATATGGGTTGAGCGCTCAAGGCATGGTTAGAATGAAAATTTGTTTGAAATCACTTTCTGACTTTGTGACCTTATAGGCTCTCCACAAGTATAAAAAACTTCTGAGAGCCCACTGGTCTCCCTCAGTGGGACCAAGACACGGCTTTTCTCGTGATTTTTCTACCTTTTTGGATTGGAACTAGGCTTGACTTGGGGATTTTGCTTGATCAAAGGGTTGGAAGGTGCTTATGGACTGAAAACAGTGAGTTTTGGGTGGTATTTAAGATAGCTTGGAACTGATTTAGTTGTTATCTTGAAGGAAATGTAGTATTTTGAAGCTTAAAGGTGGATTTTGGCTTTAAAATGTGGGTTTTTTGGTAATGGAAATGGCTTGGATGAATTTATGGAGTTTAAGTTGGGTTTCTGGAACTTGAGGGAGAGTATGAGGGTAGTTTTTGCTGGTAGGGAGGAGAGAGAGGCAGTAGTCCTAAAATGGGGTGTGTGGGTGTGTATATATAGAGAGAGAGAGAATGAGAGGGAAAGTGAGGGATTTTGATTTTTTGAAAATGGTTAGGGTGGTTTAGGGGTCACCTTAGGGTGTATTAGACGTGTGGAGAAAGCATATCAGGTGGTTAGACGATCCTCATGCAGAAAATCTCATGATTGGATTTTCTGCAGAAAGCTGTCAGGAGCAGGGTTGAGTGCTCAAGGTGGGTACCCTTGAGTGCTCAGTGCTCTCCTTGAGCGCTTAAGGGGTTTTGGTACTGCTCGGTTGTTTTAGCCCATTTTGATAGTGTAGGGTTGGTCAAGGTTACTTTGGTTGGTTTAAGGGAGTGATTGAGGGAATTTGTCAAGTTCTAGCCTCATTCCGGTCTTCGAGGTAAGCACGGTTGGTCCATTTCATCATTAGGAATGTTTGAGCGTATCCCGGGTCCAAAATCGAGGCGTCTACACATACCACTTAACAGTTGTGATAGTAGTTGCAACTGGATGTAAAGATTCCATTCAGGCCTTGACCAATTAATATGATGTTATAACATGTCATGTGATCCTACAAACCTAAGAATTGATGATATGAAAGATACAAATGAATTTGTTTACCTCATTAGTAGCCCTTCCCCTTGCTCGTCTTCCTCTACCAACACCTCTACCTTCTGCTGCAAATTTGCTACCAATGGTGGCTGGACCTGCAAACCTGCCACCTCCTCTCCCTTGGGCAACTCCTCTCCTTTGTCCTCTTCTACCTTCACCACCACCTCTGCCTTGCACACCCTTGCACACCTCTGCCCCTCCCTTGCACATCCCTACCTCTCTTGTCCTCTTCTTTGACTAGCCATAGGTGTCCTTTGGCAGGTTCTTGCATTGTGACCAAGAACACCACAATTTCTACACCTTAGTTGATGATATTGCTTCTTGAAACTATGTGGATTTTTCTCCTCTTCTTCTAACCTTCTCCTTGCCTTTTTAGGCCTTCCAATACCCATTCTCAATGCTGGAGGATATATTGGGTCGTTGTAGTTTTCTATCCAAAACCTTTGATAAGGAATTGGAAGCACTCTTTTGTCAGTGTATGTCTTCATGTATGTGGCAGGGTGGTAATATTGGTGAACAAATTCCTCAGGCTTCCTTTTGGCTGCATATATAGCTGCACAAGCATGATAGCATGGTATTCCTCTAACATCCCAAACATTACATGTGCAAAATTGGGCCCCTCTATCAACCACATGAGTCTGCCCTACACCAATTACCTCAAATACACTTCCTCCAGAGTATAGGACTTCTGAATCCTTAGCCCTCACCTTTATTTTTTCCAACTTTTTCAGTATCTTAGGGCAGATATCACCTTTGAAATTGTTGCCAAATGTGATTCTATCTTGGTATCCTTTCATCAATAGTCTTCTAGTACCCTCCATCATTGTTACAATGGGCTGGTCTCTAAAATCCTTGATCCAAGAATGGAATCACTCAGTTAAATTGTTCACCATTCTATTGCATTTGCACTTAGGGTTGTACAAAGCCTAGCCTAAAACTCTGGTTTCTCCCTCATTAGCCAATCATACACTCTTTGGTTCAACTTTTTCAACTCTGCCATAATTTTGTCAAATTCAGGCTTGTTATATGCATATGCACTCCCCACATGAGATCCTTGCATTCTTTCTCCTTGTACACCTTCTGAAAATTGGCATACATGTGCCTCATATCAATTTCTTGAATGCCTCCCATTAAACCCTGCAAATAAGTATATCACAATGAGATTACATTAGAGTACAAACAAGAGAGTTGATAAAGAAATAAAGTACACAACATAAATAAGTTTACAAATAAGAGAGTTACTCACAAAAATACCTTCAGCTTGTCAGCTATGAATGTCCATCCCCTCTCTTCTGGTGTTCCTATCTTTGAAATAAGATTTTCCTAGAACCATTCCCAGCTTCTTTTGTTCTCTACCTCATCCACAACCATAGCCAATGGATACATTTAATTGTTTCCATCTTTACCACTAGCATGCAACAACTACCCATCAGTATGGTCCTTTAAAAAAAAAAGGCATCCAATCCTATAATAGATCTGCATCCTTCTAGGAGTCCCTTAATCTGAGCATCATAGATCACAAACATCCTTTCAAACACTGAAAACACTATTCAACCCATGGCTTTTCCACTTGCAAAATTACTTTGCTACCCGGTTTAGTTTTCATTATCATGCCACAATAGTCCCTTAGCCTCAAATATTGTTCCTGAAAGTTCCCTTGAATTAGCTCTTGAGCCTTCTGTCTTGCTCTATAAATTTTAATGTTGAATGCATTTATCATCCACTCCCTTTTCACCTCCTTTTTCATGCACCCAACTTTCCAATCTGGAGTGTCATTTAACTTAGCAGTGTACTTTTGTGATATCCATGTAGATGTGGCCAATTTGTTGTTATTTGTTCTTCCACAATAGTGATCCTCATTAATCTTCTCTATTTGAAAGCTACCCCTATCATGTGTAGGAGGTGCATGCAGCCTAAACATGCATTTTGGTTTGTGTACACAAACAACTGTTACTCTTGAGGATTCATTTTTCTTGTACTTGTATTCATATCCCTCCCTAATGTGTCATTCCTTCAGCAAAGCTCTAAATTTCACAACATTGGGAAAAATCATAGCCTCAATCAAAAGAGATTTTTTCATGTGTTTGTCCTCATTAAACTCTATGTATTCCTTCATTTTTTTTCTTTCTCTTCTTCCTTCTATCATCAGCTGACTCATCTGCACTTCTTTGGTCATCACTACTATCACAAGTCTCCATCTCAATATCTACTGCAGCTTCATAAGGTTCAATATGTTCAGTAGGTTCAACAGTGGGTTCAACTTTGGGTTGAGTGGGTTGAGTAGGTTGATCAGTGGATTGAGTAGCTTGATCAGTGGGTTCATTTTGTACATCATCATCATCCAAATCATCATTAGAACTATCATCCATCCCAGTCATGTTTTGTATGTCCCTTTTCCTGTCACTCTCTTCATCAGAGTCTACGTCACTGTCCTCTCTCCATAAAGGGTCAATAACATAAATGTCTATTTCAGCATGTACCCCATAAAGTGCAAACATTGGGCCCGAATCTCCTTTAATCTCAACTAAGGGCTTCTCTGAATTACTTTTTGTGGCTTTGTAGAACTGCTTCATTTGACTGGAACACCCCAATTCTTGTATTATACCTCTTAGGTCAACGTATGTCAACGTATTAGTGTTTGCCCTGGTTGTTGATTTTTGCCCACAAATATAACAAACTTTGGGGTGTTCCACCAGTGTTCCCCCATAATGAATAAAAAGAGTGACATTGATTTCTCTCATTGACCCTAATAAAGTAGTAAACAAAAAGGACATGCATTACATAAACGAAGCAGAAATCATTAAACAAAGGTCCAAAATTCTTTAAACAATACCGAAAAACACAAAGCCCCAAATTTTTGTCAAACCCTAGAAAGCAAAAACAAACAAGGAATCATTCCTCAGTCAAATACGTTAAAAACAAAAAGCCCAAATTTCTATCTTTAACTGAATGTAGTATGAAAACCCTAGTAAGTACAAACCCTAGCTTTCACAGAAAAAGTTGACAGCGTGTGGATTTTTACTTGTCTAAGAAAGGGAGATCGAAGCTCCTGTGTTTTAAGGAAGATGCGAGATCCAACAGAGATTGTTCATCGAAGATAGGGAGATTAACGGCAATTGGTTATCGGAGATGGGAGATGACGAGAAAGTTGATCGATCAGAGAAGATTATTTTTAGAGAGAGAGAGATGGGGCAGATGAGGGAGTCGATTGATCGATCTATTTCTTTTGCCTCATTCTTGCCCTAATATAACAAGTAATGAGGTACTGTCACCTCTCCCGTTAACGAAAATGGACGGAAGTGGACAGAATGGGTGTTAGTGATAAATGAAAATAGATGAGGGGGTGTCTTTGATGAGTAATAAAGATGAGGGGATTGTGTCTAAAAAAAAGTGATAAATGAGGGGGTCTAAGTGCTTTTTAACCTAAAACCAATGTTGTATGATGATCAGCCCAAAAAGAAGTTAGGCGTGATAGACTCAAATGCGGTTCCACATGAGTAGTGACATTAAGGATTTTGTAACCCGAAATAGAGAACAAAAGCTGACTATGTAGTAAGGGCATTATGGGCAAGTGCTCACCCATACTCTAGTAGTCTTATTATACTTTTAAACACTTTATAGATTCATAATTTATGAACCAACTGGGGCTAGCTCAGTTAGCCAGAACTCTTGTATCTCACTAGGAGGTCAGGAGTTCGAATCTCCCCGCCTGTGAGCAGGGACTTTTTCTTTCTTTGTTTCTACTCTGTAACGGGCTTATTTCTTGTATTGGTTAAGTTGTTGGGCTTGGTTGTTTCGTGGACTCGCACATGTAGTGTTCCGGATTGGTACTTTGTACTTTATATGTGATGGAATTGATCTCTCTTCTATCGATTGACAAAAAAAAAAAGATTCATAATTTACGTTTTACGCTTTTCACCAAACATTTTAACATATTATGATTATAAACTTTTCATAACCCAAAATTACAATTTTCAATTCAGAAGCTATAACTTTTCTGATTTTCCTCGTCAAGACGGAGGTGTAATGTAAAAGGTTGAACCCAAATCTAGTAGAATTTCTTTTAAAAAAGAAAAAGAAAACTAATCCACTTCGTGTGTCTCCCTTTTTATCTCCAAATAACTGTGTAGAAACTGGAGAAGGGTTGCTGCTGTGCACCCATGCACAATACCTGTTGTGTATTATTTGAGCCGTCCGTTGCTCGGATGGATGACTCAAATTTCACCTCGGTACCTTTGCATCCGAATCATTTGATATCGTGAATGCAAAATGAAATCTGGACCGTCCATTCGAACAACGAACGATCCGAATTTATATGTATTTTGAGAGTGAGAATAATTAAAGGGTGTTCCTTTCATGCCGATCTTAATTATACTGGTGGGACGGGACCACATCGATCTTGAATTAGGAAGAGAGAGAGAGAGTGAGAGAGAGAGAGAGAGAGAGAGAGAGAGCAGCCGACAAAGAGCATCTTTCATCTCATGGGTATTCGGCCTGCGGGTCATGCGGGAGTGGGAGAGAGGGAGACAGAGAGATCATCAGTTTCAGAACCAACGAATAAGAGAGAGAGAGAATCCAGAAACAAACATAACAAACGCTGGGGCTTTATCTCTCGAGAGAGAGAGCGAGAGAGAGAGAGTCTGACTGTCTCCGGCGCTCGTGCTGTGGGCTTTGTCCACCCCACCCCACCCCCCTATGTCAGCGCATCACACGCGTCTTTTCTTCATCTTCATAACACAACCCTCCAAAAATCATCCCCTTCACAGAACTGGATTATGCGGTCAAACCATGCTATCTCCTCCCAGTCCACCTTCGTATATATACATACAAACATCATCCAACAAAACAAAAAGAAACAAAATACCACACTCTCTGTCCCCACTGCTAGCTTTCGACAATCATATGCCATCTAAAACACCGAGAAAAAATATGCAACGAACCAATTAACATGTACTTCAAAAGAAAAAAAAAAAAAAAGGAGAAAAAACACCCCCTAGCTGGAGTCATCCAATATTTTTGCGTCTTTATAGAATCCGGCAAATATCACAATCACTACATTCACATGATACGACAAGAATGTGGAAACATCCGATTCAAAATCAATTGACAATGAGTGGAGAGGTTCCAGCATATATTAAGTGATCACTCATTCCTCTCCTAAGCAATGTGGGACGGACAATATTTCTTAACATCCCCCCTTACGTGCAGCAGCATTTGAGGTCTGTCACATGTGACCACTTTTTGGGTCCTATCATCATGCAGCCTTTTTGCTGGTCTATCGTGGGGTGTAGATTGTGATTTTTTTTTTTAATGTGGAGTGGAATGGGCCCTGCTCTGATACCATGTGGAAACATTCAACTCAAAAGCAATTGACAACAAAAATGATACATACACATCCTCACATACACACTCAATTGGCAATGAGTGGAGAAGTCCCAACATATATTAAGTGATCATTCATTCCTCTCCTAAGCAATGTGGGACAATATTTCTTAATAAACAATGCTAAAAAGGAGAATAAAAAGAATTAGTGATACGATCATGTGGCGGAGTTGAAGTCCAATGGAAAAGGGCGGCCAAAAAGAAAAACAAGAATTTCTCACAGATCTTACACGTACAATTTTGCAAATTAAGAAGTTGACTCTCGTAAATCGTAATTGATCAAATCCTCGTTCTGACAAGTGACGAAGAATGGGTCACGTCCACGTTTCTTGACAATTGGGACCATGAATCCTCGTTATGACAAGTGATGTTGAATGGGTCACGTCCATGTTTTCTTGACCATTTGGCCCGTTCACGGCACAAATAAGTCACACGGACGAATATTGGGGAAAAGGCCCCAAAATTATACGGTCGATTGGAAACGGGCTTCTGGATCGGCGATGATCAACGATATTTTTCAGCCGTTCGATGTCGTCTAGGCCTTCAAAATATGTTGTCGTTTTAGAAAATAGTGGATTTGCTTATAGTAACTTTTAGTAGAAAATTCTTCCATTTTAGTTGCCTTCTCTTTTGACAACCTTATATTTTTTTTTCTACTTTTTAATTCTATCATTTATTTTCGGATTTCCATTTCTAGTAATTTTTCGTAATTTATTTGATTTTGGCTTGATTAGCAAGTCAAATAATTTGGCTTGATTAGTAATTTTTTCTAGGGTTGCTTCGAAACTATAAGTATCATTGTAACTTGGTAAGCCTTAGGGAGGAATTTGGTTGTTATTCAATTAAGGAAACGAGATAGATGATCTCATTATCATTTGTTCAAAAAGAGAGTACATCTGGCTCAAAATTTATTCATGTTTATTTTTTGCAAATAATTTCGTAAAATGAGGAGGCATCAATGAGAGATTGAGCAGAATAAAAGAAAGAAAGAAAGAAAGATAGTATATACTTTCATATGTGCGCATCACCGTCTCTGAATGGGTTGGGTTTGGAAAATTCCTCTGAGGCATCCGGCCGTCCGCTGGAGACGATAAGATGAACAACAGAAATGCACACAAACTCAACTGAATTGTCAACTCGTTTACTAAATGGGTTGGGTTTGGAAAATTCCTCTGAGGCCTAACCCGACCCGATTTAAATAATATGTTATATTAATACTATATATAGAGATTGATGAATATTAGAGATTTCAATCTTTGTAAGTACTTTAATTGCACTTTAATTTATAGGCCTATTTTTAATATTTTTGGAAGAACTTAGAACTCTAAGTATATTATAATGATTGTGAATTGTAATTGTGATCATTATAGTTGATTAATTTATGTTCATGATATCATGTTTTAGAACAATAAAAGTGCGTGCTTGTTGGACGGACTTGAGAAATTAAAATTTTATTTGGGTTGGACTTGGGCATGTTAAATGAAGCCTGACTATAAACAGGCTAGGCTTAAGAATGCACAAATCTCTTTATTATCTAGTTCGTATAAGTCCAGCCTGGACCCAACCCAACGCCCGATGTATGTGCACCCCTAGGCAAGGCCTGCAAGACGCAGTACGGATCCTAAACGGCTGAGTTGAGCCGCTCAAAAATTTTAAAATCATATTTCGAGTGGGTCCACAAGAAACCACCTCCATTCGATATGTGTAGATGCTTGATTCAAACTTCCATTTTTGAATGGCTCGGATGAAAAAAGAAAAAATGAAAGTTTGGATCGAGGATCTACACGTATCAAATGGAGCTGGTTTCTAGCAGACCCACTCAAAATGTGATTTTAAAAATTTTGAGCAGCTCTGATTAGTTGTTTGGGATCCATACTAAGCCTCGCAGGGCCTTCCTTATGTGGTTCCCTGCAAATCTTTCCCTGTACATATCATTTTTGCTCTCTAGTTGGGATGTGTCTGATTTGTTGTCGATGTATACATATAAAAAGCTAATTTAAATTAGAAACTATGGAAAAAAATTTGAAAGTTTTGAAATAGAAAATTTAACAATCTTCTGTGGGAAGGAAGTAATGTGAAAAAGTAAAAATTGAAGCCAAAACATTTAATTAGAAGTGGTTCAATTATTCTCTTGTTTTGGACACCGTCACATGGTGCTCCAACACCCTTATCAACTACACATTTTTATGAAATTCAGTACTAAGTGTATGAATCTCATTGGAAAAGGGTTGTGCGTCATATGACAGTGCCCAAGACTATAGAATAATTACACATCTCATTGACAATTAGAGTGTCAAATGGGTCATGTCATGCTAGCCTATTCTTTTTAGTTTGTGCCAAATGTGCTTTGTGTCGTGCCTAGCCCGACCCATTTATTAGTCGTGTTGAGCCGTGTTGGCCCATTTTGAAATATGCTTAGCCCGGTCTAGTCCACGGGCACATCTAACTCCGTGTCATGCCGTGCTTGTACTCAATTATACTTTTTTTTTATCGGGCATTGTAAAGAAGGAAAAAAATCTTTTAGATAGAAAAATAATTTCAAACAGTTACAACAACATAAAACAAAAAAAAGTAATAAAAATATAAATATTTTATTGATAATTGCAATATCGTAATACACTAGATCAAAATTGGTAAGAATTGCATCACTATAGTTTTTGTGAATCCCAATTCTCAACTAGGTTGGCACCTACTCAACTATTAATCATTTACGTTTAAAACCGTTTAAGTGGTCACGTAGTTGAATTTTACTACTAAAAAAAAAAAAAACCATTCTTCTCTTTTTTGAAAAAAGAAAGAAAGAAAGATGAAATTCGTTTTATTTACCTAAATATTACGTATCATGATTTCACAAAACTGTTTTTTAGTTTTTGTGAATTAAGTATTCCTAAGTTTATGTTACAACTACTTAGGCCTTGTTCGAATTGTTAGCTTAGTCTTAAAATTGACTTTTATTGATTTGTTATGTTTTACGAGACATGCCAATTTATCACAGTACATCATTTAAAAAGACAACTTAATTAATTCAGTTGCCGACTTAAATCAGAAATTGAAACAATGTCTGATTTTTACTCGTGCCCGTACCAGTCCAGCCTAGCCCAATTATAGAAATCGTATCGTGCAGCTCTTAAACGTGCCATGCCTATGCTTTGACACCTCCAAGTGATATCAAACATTTCCTACAAAGACAAGAAAGATGTGGTGGACTTTATCGGTACCCGGAGGAGGCGGGGGAATAAGGCATGTGTCCAGCTTACATAACTAGATGGACCCTAATGTCACCCACTCAGAGAAGAGGAGATTAAGGGACATTAATGTTTCTTTCTTTTGACCATCCTTTTATTAGGTAGCCGAAATTTTAAGGCACAATGATTCGATAAATTAAGGGACAATGTTCATCGGAGCTCCACACAAATTTTAGGGTGATTTTAATTTTCCGAGGTACTAAATAATTTTTGCCAAGGTAGTGCATGAGACAGCCGATAAAAAAAAAAGTGCACGAGACAACGAAAAAATTGAAGAGATTAGTTAAGATTCGTTCATGTGGCGAGGCTAGTGTTGCATCCCGGTCGTAAACACCGGTAGCTAGTTTTTGGCATGCGATCATTAATTTGTCCTAAAATTTCTCACTTATCAATTCAATTGCATTACAATGAAGTGAATGTCGCAAGTAAACGAATCAGCGCAAACGCATTTTTGTTACTACATCAATATGTATTCTCACATGTCTCTAAAAACTGCTGGATTTGTCTGAGATTGAGAGCAAACAGAAAGACCTCCTGTATGAAATCTTAGCAACCTTGGGTACAAAAAACAAAGTCTACAATGACTGGGGAAAGTTCAAAAGTTGAGAGCAGAACAGAGTGGAGAGGAAGGAAATGGATAATGCTATAAATATAATGCTGACATCTAAAATTTTGGGCCAATTAAATAATGCCAAATGGGATAGCTGTCTAAACAGAATTTTTGTTTATGTTCTCATATGAATGACAATTGTCCATGTTTCTTTCATTTCAAGGTAAATCATTGCCAAATCATTGTGGGTGGAGTTTTAACCACTTCCGTGGTCCGCCGTGTATTTTTCTAAATTTACAGCGACAGTAAGTGGAGGATTCTCATTAGGAAAAGAAGGACATGGCGTGCTGGGCTATCCAAAACACGATCGGATGGCCGAGGAATGCACAGTAGCCCCGGATTTAGAAAAGAATAGAATACATACGAGTAATGATTTAGTAGTCCCGAAATGCAGTCACGTAGCGCTGGTCACTCCAGCATCATATTAACGTGGCATTCATACACAATCTAAAATTCTACAAGAATGTGTCATGTTAAAGTACTCTGGATCATCACGTAACCATGCTCTGAGAACATTAATAATTAGACATGTAATGGACGGTTGCATCTACAACTCGTATATATATATATATATAACCTTCAAATGTCTCATTCATCATGCCCCGGACCTAAACGAGCATCAATTTGTCCAGTTTTTCTTACCAAATTTATGTTTGTGAATCATTTGGAAAAATTTAATCCTGTGACACCAAAATCACTCACAGAATTCACTGCTAAAAGGGAATGGATGGAAAAGATTATTTGGTATTGTGTCACTGGTTTAAGTTGGTTTTTTAGTTGATGTATTTTAAGAGAATGACCTGTTTCGTAAAATAAAATAAAAGGTCAATTTTGAGAATAAGTCAGAAATTGGAATAAGACGTAAAAAATCTTATATATGTGAGATTATATTTATTCATGTGTAGTTTTCTACGACCAGTCTTTTTCTCTGTAAGTCAAGAAATTCATCCGCTATACTCCATCTGTCCCAAATTGTTGGTCATGTTGGATTCCAATGTAACTTTTTAATTGGTCATATCTTTCAATCTATAACACATTTTACGTGCAATATGGATCTTATTTAATAGATCTCAATTGGTTCTGTTATATAAATTTTTAAAATCTTGATTAAAATTATAGATTGAAAGATATAAACAGTTAAAAATTGCATTAGAATCCAAACAAGACAAATAATGTGGGGCAAAGGGAATATGTTAGAGTGCTAGGAGTATTTGTAGAGGTCAAGAGTTGAGTCATTTGACTCACATTTAGAGCATCAATATCAGAGGCATCAAACTAATTTTTAAGTTAAACTAGAGAGCAAAACCCTCAAAACTATCCAATATTAGCCTCACCAAACGAACTCACCAAACTAAAGATTTCTTAACTTTGCTACAGTGACTTAACAAATCCGGTGTGTCACTGCTCACGCATCAAACTAACTTTTGTATTACTTATTTTACTCCCTCCTTCCGGATTTATTGGTCCACAAACATACTTTTTCAAGTCCAAAAATGTTTGTCCATTTTCAAAAGTTAAAGAGTAAAGTAAGGAAAAAGTATACAAAAAGTAGTGAAAAAAAGTTGGAATCCCCAAAACGGACCAACAAATCCGGACGGAGAGAGTATTACATTTGTATTTAGTTTGAGTAGTGTTTTTTTTTTTTTTTTTGGAGTAGGAGTAGAAAGATAGAATATTTCAATCAATATTGCATTCCCATAGCGTCTCTCTCTCTCTCCCGAAAAGGGACATTCCAATCGGCGTTTTGTCAAAGATAAAAGGCGGTCGAACACATGAGCTCTGAAATCCAAATTCCCCAACAAGAACCAATCTCATCGGAAGAACAAGATCACCTAGAAAGAAGTACCAAGAAAATCAAAAGCACGTCGCCGGATTATCCCTTAACTGAGGAATCTAGCCCTATGGAGGCAGAGCCAAAAAGCTCCCCCCAAAATGATACCACAGATATACCAATGGAGAATCCCTTTCTGGAAGAAAATGCAGGGGAAAATCAAACGAAGTTCATCTTCCAAGGAAAGATAACTGAGAAAGCGAGGTCGTTCAAAGCCGCACTACTCAACGCTCATACTCCAACCAGGGCCAAAGCAAAGCAAGGACTGTTGGACCTTGATGAAGATAGTGAAGATGAAATCATGGAGGACGAACCAACCAAAACGGTTTCCAGAGTTCGAGTGGAATTCTCCAAGGAACATCTGAAAAGAATCCGTCAAAATCATCAAGACTGCCTCATCATCAAGCTATTGGGAAGAAACATGGGATATAAACCTCTAATGGATAGAATCTCAAACCTATGGAACTTGGAAGGTCTTTTTACTCCGGTAGACCTGGGTTTGGGTTTCTATCTAATTCGGTTTGAGTCGAAAACGGATTACAATAAAGTTTACACAGGAGGTCCATGGATCATCCAAGATCACTATTTGACAGTGAGAAAGTGGCATCCCCAATTCAAAGCCGATGTGGCTTCAGCCATCACCACGGCAGTTTGGATGAGGATTAAGTACCTCCCATATGAATTTTACGATGAAGAAAGTTTGTTTCTAATTGCTGCAAAATTGGGAAGGCCCCTCAAGGTCGATAACAACACCATAGAAGGAATTCGTGGCAGCTACGCCCGTGTGTGTGTGGAGTTAGATCTCAGTCAGCCATTGGAGGTTTCTGTAGCAGTGGGTAAGTATGATTATCAATTAGAATACGAACATATTCATCTAGTTTGTTTCTCTTGTGGGAGGGTCGGCCATCGAAAAGAGAGCTGTAACTTGACGCCGGCGCCGGAGAAGAAGGATGCCTCCAGTATGACCGTTGAAGCTCCTGTCTACTCTGAGCCTAAAGCTGTCATCTACAACGGTACCATTGTACCAGAGGAAACAAGGGAGATAGGGTATGGTGACTGGATGATTGTGACAAGACGAAACCAAAACAGAGCCAAACCTATTGGGTCGGGTTCCAATGGAGTACCAAGAGAAAATAAAGGCAAAGCCCACAATGGCACTAAAGAAGGCACAACATGGACTGCTCAAGAAAAGAATTTGGGCCAGAGCAAACTGAATTTAGGAAAACACAAGGAGATTTTGATCCAGAATTCGAGACCCAATAGTCGGCCCAATATGGGCAAGTTCAAAACACAACCTTCAGCAGCCCACAAGAGAAAAGGCCCATCCCACCATTCGGAATACAAGTTTGACTTTAACCCTTTACTCAAACAACAAGCCCAGCCTACTTTGGCCCAGGCCACTTTCAAGCCTACCACTGCCATATACATCGATTTAAACCCTAATCAAGATTCAATAATCACAGACGCCTCTGGTATTTCATCTCCTGGAGAGGCTCCCTCATCCTCATACACCCCAAGCACTCACAAAGTTCCCCCAGACATTACCCTCCTCTCATCGAACACCTATCATGAATATGCCAGAAACAATACCAACAAGGATCAGCTCTTACAAAATCAAGATGGAGCTCGAATCAGGGATCGAAGCAATTCACCTAGCCGACGTAGCATGGTGGCCGGAAGAGGTGATTATGAAGGTGAAAATCAGACCAACGATGCAATTTCTGGGAAGCATAACTCCCCATCATGTGTCATTGAAGCCGACAAGGAAAAAACCGCCAAATCTGGTGGCACTTAGGAATGCTCTTAACCCTCCAGGTTTGGTTCCTTTAGATCACAATTTTTTAATGGATAGTTACAAAATACTTTTCTGGAACTGTAGGGGAGCTGGTAACGCTAGATTTAAGAGAAATTTTAGTGAGTTGATTCGTCAGCACAGACCGGAAATTGTAGCTTTGTTGGAACCCAAAGTTAGTCTCCAATCCATGGGGTTTTTCTTCAGAAATCTGGGTCTCACTATGGATACTTTTACGGACCCTAATGGAAGATCTGGGGGAATTTGGGTACTGTGGGATCCGACTAAAGTCACTGTTTACACTATCTCCATAAATGCCCAAGTTATTCATGCAAGAATCAAGAAAAATGGTTATGAAGATTGGATTTTATCGGCTTTATATGCAAATCCTAATCCCAGACTTAGAGATCTTCTTTGGGATGGGCTGAAAGAGTTTGCTGCCACTGTCTCTCATCCTTGGGCGGTTGCGGGAGATTTCAATGATATAGCTTCTATTGGGGAAAGCCGCAGCTCTGCTCCGGACATTAACCACTCCCAACGAAGGAAATTTGGGGATAATATAAATGCCTGCAATCTTATGGACATTGGAGCTTTAGGCCCTAAATTCACATGGTCTAATGGTCGTCAAGGAGCTGCTAATGTGCAAAAAAGGCTGGATAGGGGATTATGTAATGAGGAATGGCGTGGCCTATTCCCTGAAGGTACAATTCAAAACCTTCCTCGCACATACTCTGACCACTCTCCTTTATTGTTAAATCTCAATGGTATTCAGAATAACAGTTTTATAAATAGGCCTTTTGCTTGCGACCTAGCGTTGTTGTAATTAGCGTCACCCCAAGCGTAGGGCTAGGTCATTGCTAGCATAGTAACCCGGCAAGACTGGGGTCGATTTCCACAGGGACCGAATGTTACCGGCATGAGATTTGACTTGCAATGGAATTTAGCGTTAAGACGGCCAACTTTTAAGTGGATTTGTTTGGTGGTTCCTCTCTTTACCTCCTTAAAGAAAACGGGTTTTGATTAGAAATTAAACGGGGGTTTGGTTAGGGGTTTAATCTACCCATGACTTAGTTTATTCACGGTTTCTCATCGATAACTCAAGTCAGAGTCGAGATGGCTCGCTCTC
>JAXBDA010006019.1:0-22136 GCA_036023075.1 Gaultheria prostrata | reverse complement strand
AGATAGAGAGAGAAATGAAAATAATGATTGGAGAGAGGGGTATGAGTAGAGAGAGAAATGTGATTAATGATTGGAAAGATGAGAGATGAAGAAAGAATCTTTTTGGAATTTTTTTTGGAAATATGAAGTGAACAAGGTGTTTGTCTTCTGCATAGATAATGTAACTGAACATATTTGTTGGCATGAAATGTGTAGGGTGGCATAGATTTCATTCTTATTACAAGGTTAGGGCATATAGAAATTGGTGATTTAATGGAATTGAATATTTTTTTGACTCGTATTCATGCATTTCCTGAATATTAATATTAGTCAGTCCCTCTTTGTATTCTTTCCATGTTTTATTATAAGTCCCACATGTTTCTATGTCTTTCGTTTTGCAGAAAATCGTTGGATTTTGGTTTACTTTGTAAATTCACGTTGGTGGTCAACTAGTGGAAGGGCTGTAGGTTGAATAGTTGGTAGGAGTATAAACACCCTTATCCCATTTCTCCTGCCAAGGGAAGGGCGTTTTAGTCAACCAGGGCATATGTTTACCCTTTTTTTTAACCGATGAACACCCCTAAAGCATGCCACTAATTGGACCCACTGCACAACCCAAATCTCGAAGGGAGCTGGTGTAACCCACACCAGTCACGACCCCCCACTTAACACAAGTACTCACCCTGCGGGAAATCGAACTCCTGACCTAGGGGATTACTCCTAAAGTCAGGTACTCGCCCTAACCACTGGGACAACCCCTTGGTGTGTACATTTACCCAATTTTCGCCCAAAATGTTAACAAAAGGGGTGATAGTGATTGAGAATGAAACTTAAGGGGGTGAAGTTGATTGGTTTATAATTCACGGTGAAAATGACAAAAAAAAATGATATTGCAAAGTGGGTGATTAAATTAAGCCGAAAATAAATGCACAACAAGGAGGCATTCTGATTTTTGTCCTTATATGCAGATTAAAAAGATGTGGTCTTAATAAAAAATATAAATGCATAACTTTTCTTTTAAAAAAATTCAATTCAAATTACTCAATCGGTTCCAAATTACTTATCCTTTTGTTGTTAACACTCATTCCATTTTAGAAAATTGCTTGTATTTCACAATCAACACTACAGTTTTATCTTAAAATTATTATTTGATTAAACTAATTGAAATTTTGGCAAACAGTATCCAATTAAATTGAAAATTTTAGGCAATATGAAGTGTCCGAAATAACGAGAGAGACCAACAATTTGACAATTTGAGACATAGGAGACTATAGGAGGAACTAATCGCCGGTTTGTAGCAGCAGCACGATGCATGTTGTGGAACCCTAGAGAATCTCAACATTCCAATGCCGTCGATTCTCTCAAACCCGTCTCTCCACCTGAGCCCCACAAGGCCCATTTAACATTAAAATAAAATCTATCCATAAAACAAATGCCAGCGCATGAAACGTGGTACTCCTAATTTTTGTCCTCATTTGCAGATTATGGAGCTGTCGCTTCAGTGCTTCACTGCTTATTCTTCTGTCAAATGCCCCATTTCCATTGTGGCTTTCGGTTTTCTCAGTGTATGTCCAAACCCTGTTTCTGAAACTTCTTTATCGCAAGTGGGTTTTGTTCATTCTTGCTTAAAACCCATTCAAAGGGGAGAATTTCGGTGATCAATTTCTGATTCACATTGTTTTGCTTCTTTTCTTTTTCCAGCAGCATTTGGAGTTTGAAGACATGGGTTTGTTTCTGATTGCATGCTAGGGTTTTGTTGAAGGAGGACGAAAAGAGAGTGATGAAGAAGAAAGAGAAAAGGACGGTGAACAAGGAGGAAATCTGTGAGGATTGGTGCTTCGTTTGCAAAGATGGTGGATTGCTTTTTGTTTGCGACTACAAGTGAGTAATTTTTTTCTGCTTCTGAAATGACCACTCCTTTCGTCTTTTTCAAATGGAAGTATTTCGGGATCTTCGACACGGACAAGGGGTTGCTGCTGTGCAGCGGGTGCTGTGCACCATCCGAGCCGTCCATTACTGTGCAGCGGGTGCTGTGCACCATCCGAGCCGTCCATTGCTCGGATGGACGGCCCAGATTTCACCTCGGCACCCTTACATCCGAACCGTTGGTTGTCGTGCGTGCAAGATGAAATCTGGACCGTCCATCCGAGCAACGGACGGCTCGGATGGCGCACAACACCTGCTCTGCATGGGGCTGCACAGCAGCAACCCCAAATCCCTTCGACACAAATGGACACTTTTCTAGGATCCCTCGATTAGACATGTGGGCCTTCCGAGTTCATTTCATAATTAATTACTAAAAGAAGAACTGTTGTTGAGACTATCGATGAAGCTAAAACTGGAAAATATAACTTTTATTGGCCCTGTTCGTTTTCAGTTTAGTTTTAGTTTTGATGACATCATCTTCTCTCTTTCTCTCCACTCATTACATCTAATGACATCATCAAAATTAAACTAAACTATCTAACCAAACACAGCCATTGGGTTTATGTTTTCGGAACATATTTTTGTTGCAAAAATGAGTTATGTGTTGTAAAGTACATTTTTCTCATTTATTGTAATAGACATCTTTTCCGAAACCATTTCGATTTCTAGTCGATGAACATGATGAACATGATTTTTGGCCGTTGTTGATAGTAACAACGAGTTTTAAAAAGTGAACAATTCTGATTATTCGAATAAAAAAGGGTCCGGAAAGGGCCCACAAAGGCTTGGTCCAAGCCTGTCTTGGCAATCCCAATCTTTCCCTTAAATAGACGAAATTGCCCTTGTAAAATTGTTGCTACATTAGAACGGCTTGTCTTAACATTCTTCCGCAGGGCCGGCCCTAAGTTTTTGGAAGCTTAAAGCAAAATAAAAAAATGGGCCCTAGGTGTTTGTAAAAAAAAAAAATCGCTATAGGTGGGTAATATAGGATAAAAAGAATAAACATGGTATTTTAGTTTCGTAATTTAACTAAAATAATTTTTTTTAATTTTAATTTTTTGTACAAGTAGAAACAAATAAACCAAACATAACAAAATACCGCTCATACTATGTGTTTTTTCTAACTAATTATGGGGTTGTTCCAATTTTTGAGTGAAAATAAATTATTTGGTTTATTTATTGTCAACACTTATTTATTTGTGAATTTTGGTGTTCAAAGATGAAAGTAAGATTAAAATAAACTAGAGAAAATAAAAACATTACAAAAATATTTATGGTGTGCAAAGGATTTGAACTTTGGACTTGAGTAACATCTTCAACCATTAAAGCATAAATAGATCCCATCTTGAGTTGAATCACATTATAATATATGTACAAGTTCTATGGAAAATGGGCCCTAATTTTTGCTTAATTTTTTGGCCTAAAGTGGCCACATCTCCCGCTTTAGGCCAGGGTTGGCCCTGTTCTCCAGGAAATGGTGAGTCTGCTATGCCCCAATCTCTGCCGTGCTCTGCCTCGAAATGGGCATATTGTATGAGCCCGAAAATACCATTCGATCCGTTCACTTCATAGATCTCGATAGGTAGTATAACCTATAAAAGTTGAGTTAATTCGACATTGGTAACCTAGTGAGGGAATCATATTTGTTTCAAAATTAATTGAACGGCAAGTTTGATTTTGCAAGTATACTGCCAAGATAAATTGGTTCATTCATTCCGATGTCCGATCATTTGTTGCAATATTGTTCAATGCGTCGAGGTCTACAAAATGAACGGTTGGGATCACCTTTTTGGGCTCGGGACGAAGCCCAGCTTCCTACCCCATACTCACATGGTATTGAGAAAATCGAGTGTGCAAATGAGTAGCCTCCCAATCATGAATTGCCTATTTAAAAAATATGTAAAGTTCTTTTTTTTCTGTTTTTCAGGGCTTAGTCCCGACATGAAGTCAGTCCATTTCTCCTGACATAAACACTGTACTAGCAACTAGTGATTATCTAAGGGCGAAGGGGCGAATCGCACTTCATAAGTTTGAAAACTTTAAGGTTGACTAACAATTTGTGATATAATGACAGAATCACAATGGAGTGCATCCCAAAATTATGTGAGCTCGCACCAGCTAAGTCAAAAAATCCTAGGTCCTTGGTAGCCACCTCATGGTACAGAGAGGAATGGGAGTTCAGTTAAACATGCTTGACCTATTCGAACTTGGGAAAATTACTCCCCGCATCCTGTTGACATTTGCACAAACTTTAGTAAAACATCTATTGCAGTAAATTTGTAAAGGTTTGAGATACTTTTCAAATATTCCCAGTGCTTTTACATGTTTCCAAGTATTTCATACTTGACCTGGCTGTCGTTAGAGTTACATATGTATTTGTAATAAATTTACTTGCGTTTGAATGTACTTTTTTTAAAATCAGAATTGTATTTAAATGTGATGTTAAAGATTATAAGAGGACTATCAGTCGAATGTTTTAGAGGTTCTGTTCTTGAACACAGAATATGAATTAAAAAAACAGAAATACTTGGGGGCAAAATTTCATTAGTTTGGAGACCTCTCAGATGTCTTAGACTCATAAAATGTGGTTTTTATTTTGTAAGATACTGACATAATCACATGATGCAGCTGGGAGAGGGTCTTATGACGTAAAGACGAGTTTTTTAGTCAGATATCTCATTCACACCCTCTAAATTGGGATGTAGTATCAACTCCCTCACAATGATATGAGGATCTCATATTATTTCTCGTATTAATGATTGGTTGTCTAGGAACTTGGATGCCTAGTAACATCCTTGCAAGAAGTTAGGAAATTCCATCACAGATTTCTGTAGGTTGAATTTAATTATGCTAATTAATAAATCACATTTCTTGAAACTTATGAGGAAAAGGATGGGAGGTTAATATTGTTTATAAATTTGTTAAAAGGACAAAGGTTTGGGCAAGGCATTTTGCTCCCAGCGGTGACAGCTTAAGTTGTTTGGCATTTGAAAGGTGGGTATACAGGGGAAGAATAATAGATGACAAAAAATTGTATATGCAATTGTTTCTCATCCTTTAGATTTGAATATGGATATTTGGTCTTGTAGTATGCACCACTACCTTTTGCTTATCTTTTGTTGACTTCTCCAGTGTTTATTATGCATAAATATGCAATCCTTTAGTCCTGTGCAATGCGTGTGTGCCAGGGGCTACACCATCAACTAGTGAAAGGATAAGAAGCACTGACACTTCTACAAAGGTGACATGTCGAGTTGGACACTAACATGACACAGCCTCATTGTCACTCCCCGTCATTCACACTTATGTATTTAAGAAATGTTGTGTTAGATGATATGTGTGTCTGCAATGCATGGAATGATGGACTTGTTTTGTCTTAATTGATAAGAGGTCTATAATATTCTTTTCGATGGAATTATTTCAATGACATATCGCTGTTTAAGTTATGAAATATATGTTTCGTTTGCATCCCATTTTTAATCATACCTTGAATATAATTCCATACAAATGCACTAAAAAAGGTTCTTAGTTGTTTAATGTGCTTGTACCACTATTATCTCAAAATTTGTTGCTCAGTTGTCCGTTTCGTATCCTTGTTTCTGTCATGTCCATCCTTTTTTGACAGTTGTATGCTTTAAAAGTTCAACTTACCTCAGGCATAAGCCTTTCGAAACTTGGAGAAAAACTCAAAAGAGATCCAATGTTGAAGTGTAGATGACGAAGAGAAACAAAAGTGTCCTGAGGAGGTAGAGTTGCCAATACATAGATTAAAGCTTTCTTTTATCCTTTAGTTTTCTTTTTTGGCTGAAGGAATCTTTTAGGTGAATCGTCTTTTGCTGTGTAGAGTGCAGACTTTTTGGGACAAATCTTTTTGATGATGGGTTACACTTTATGGTTTCACTGGACACAGTCTGGTCTTGTAATAGAGCAGACCTCCGGAGGCCGTTATGGGATATTATTGAACAAGTTTGTAGTTTTATCTCATATAACCGAAACCCAGTGACATTTGGCATTGTTTATGATTGAAGCAACAAGCTTGGCCATTACATCTGCATCTCTGCGATCTCATATTTATTTTTCTGACCCGATGCGTGTCTGCTTAAGTTTATGAACATGCTTAGGTGTTTATTATTACTGCTTTGTTTGTGCCCTATTGATTTGTGGAGATTTTTATATTTTAATGAATTATTTTCATTCTTGATCATGGAGCAAATGTACTGGTTCAGGCAGTGTCTGAAAGCTTATCATGCTCGATGCGTGGACAAAGATGAACAATTTTTTAATTCCGGGAACCTTTTGCGTTGCAGTAAGCCCCTAATATTTTCCTGCAGTTTGCTTTTCTTTTCTTGCATGACATTAACTGGTTCTAATGGAATCTCGACTTTGGAAATAAAAATTGGGCACTAATTGCCAGATGTGGCATAGTTTTATGTCCCCCCTTCAATTATTTAAGTTTTCCCATTCTACATGGCTTAGAAAAGTAAGAAAATTTGCTCTTTACGAAAAGTCTGTGTTCCTTAATTTTTGATCTTCTAGTTACATCACAGAACTTGAGACTGAAATTGAGGAAATTTCATAACTACTTTTTTGCAACTACATAACATCATCTTCAACATGACAAGACTTTCGTGACGAGACTTTCAGTAGTCACTGCTGTTTTTCAGATGTTATAAGAGCATGCAAAGTTGCAAACTAATTCCAATTTTGTATTTCAGACTGGCATTCTTGCTTAATTTGCCACCGGAACTCAAACTTCCACTGTTTTTGCTGCCCGAATGCTGTGTGCAAAAGCTGCATCATTAAAGCAGAGTTTGCATGTGTTAGGGGGGAGAAAGGATTCTGCAATCACTGCTTAAAGCTTGCCCTACTTTCAGAAGAGAACGTCGATGTTGACTCTGATGGGGTATGATACTTCATTCTTGATAATATGTTACTAATCAGTTCGAGTTGCAAAATAAATCATTTTTAATTGGTAAGTTCTTTTTTTTGGTTTCAGATAATCTCCTTTTTGTGGAGACTAGATAGAAACCTAGGTATGATCTTCCAAGAAGCTAGCCCTTGGCTTAATTCATGTCACATCAGACGAAGCATAAAACTACATGAAAAATGTATATGTCAACTCTATATGTATTTTCTGGCTGTGGGTTGCGATGGTTTTCTAAATTCCGGTAAATGGAAAAGGAGTTTCTCTTATTGAAATTCTTCGTTTGCTTGAGATACCTTCTTGTTAACCACCATCTCAATCTAGAACCTTAAGCTGTTTTATTTTTGATTGGCAAAAAGATGTTAGAGAGAGAACTTTGATATTTCTATCCTCACCCATGACCTCAAATGTGGTCAGGCTCTCCTCCATTAGGCAACCAAACACGTGCATGTATTTTGATTCTCTGCCAGGCGATAAGATTTGAGCACAAAAACTGCTGCCTTCTCTGATACCATAGTAGATAGTTAAGAGTGAACTAATCTAAAAGATTAAGTCTGCAGAGAGGGTGGGTAATAGTATTATTTGTATCTTCAAACATTACCCTCCTAAAATTTACTCGAGTAACTTGTAAAGATACTGATGTTTGAAATGATATAGGACAAAATGTTACTTGAAGTGGGCTGTAAACAAATCCTACTATGATCCAAGTCACCCAGTAGTGTTCTTGATTACGATCCAAGTATGCCTAACATTTTTTTGTTTTTAATTTTGAACAGCAACATAGAAGGATTAATTTAAAATAGAAAAAGCAGCAAGAGTTCAATTATAAAAGCAGGGGGCAAGTAATCCACCTAAACAAAATGAAGAAACAGCAAATGACAAATGAAAAAGGAATCCACTGAGGAAAAGAAGAAAAAAACTAACAAAAATGTCACATGGTTTCCACTCACAACTAGTACAAAGAATTCCTTGAGAAGGGAGATTATACCAAAATCCCGAAAGAGGTCACATTGCCAGTTGCATTTTTCACCCACCCGGGGGAGCTTTTCTTTTTGGTTCAAAGGAAGAGCTTTGCTTCTTATTCTGAATTATCTGCTTAAATTGCAGGAGAAGGTAGACTTTAGAGATCGAGAAACATATGAGGGCCTATTCATGGAATATTGGGATATAATCAAGAAGCAAGAAGGCTTGACTTTGGAGAATCTCCGTTTTGCCCATGCTCGACTGAAAAAGGGTGAAAACTTTCAGTCTGGCTTCTATGCATTCGACTCTGAGGATGAAGATAGTCAAGTAAGATCTGACTACGAGGATGAGGATGCAGTGGAGCACAAATCAGTGAAGAAAAGCAAGAAATCCCAGGGTCAGCAACATCCGAAGAAAAGGAAGGTGTTGAAAAAAAGAGAGTTCGTTGGTTGGGGTTCAAAATCCCTCATAGACTTTCTTGCATCAATCGGAAAAGACACAAGCAAAGAATTATCACAACTTCAGGTGTCCAATATCGTTACACAGTATATAAATGAAAACAGGCTCTTTAACCCGGAGAAAAAAAGGATGATTTTGTGTGACGAAAAACTGAAATCTGTTTTGGGGAGGAAAACAGTGAAACGAAACGCAATATATGACAGCCTGGGACCTCATTTTGTTGGCAACCTAGAGACATCAGAGGACGAATTTGATCTTAAAAGCTCAGAAGATGACGATGAAAATTTGTTGGTGGCCTGTAAAAAGCAGAAGTTGAGTACATGTAGGAAAATCCAGGAAAAAGAGGAGGTGTTTAATCCTCCACAGAGCTGTTTTGCTTCCATCACTTCTGAAAACATTAAGCTTGTCTACCTGAGGAGGAGCCTAGTGCAGGACCTATTGAAGGAGCCTGGAACCTTTGAAGGCAAGGTACTAGGAAGCTTTGTCAAAGTCAAATCAGAATTCATTGACTTCACTCAGAGAAGTTCTCATCAGCTTCTGCCAGTCACAGGTTTGTCTTGGTGAATATATTATAAATAGATGATTTAACTGGAACATTTCTTTCTCTTAGTTGCCCTTTTTCTGCTGTGCCTTGACATTAGTTTCATGAAGCGGGCGCGAAAGTTGGTCTAGGTGGGCGAGAGTGGGAGGATGTAGAAGAATCCAAGGTTGAGAGCATCTACAGATGAGCATGTGGGTATATATATTTAGTAAATAGGTATGCCTACCGTGCAGTTCTTTCTGGGGCACTGGTCTGGAAGAGGTGATCGCATGTATAACCGACGTGGAGGAATGACTTATATATTAAAATTTGAGCCGCCGTAGAAAGAAGTTGTTGGAGTTTTCTCGAGTTAAGTGGATAGCAAAGAAGTGAAATCTGAAGTACTGATTTTCTGGGAATCATACTAGGAGTCTCGGAGTTTGTGACCCAATAGATCAATAGATGTATCCTGCTACTCCCTCAATGTTAATTATGTGTTTGAAAGAACAACGATGGGTAAATGAAATAGGTCGGGCGACTCGGGCCAATTTTGTGTTGTGTCTAAAATCTGAGTAGTACAGACTAAAGAGCCCATGACTCTATAGAGTACCTTTTAGAATGATCTGGTAGCCAGTAGTTGAATCCTACTGGATTGTTATGACTCTATAGAGTACCTTTTAGTTGAATCTAGTCGGGGGTTGGATTGTTATGTTTTCCTTAATTTGTTTAAAGCATTACATCATCCTTGAGTTTGCAGAAACCTATTCATGGATAAGTGAATAGTTTTCCTTCCCAGTGGAAGTTATTTTTTCCATCGCACATTTCCTTTATCATCTACTCATGATGTCCTGCACTCAGGGATGAAGAAGGTAACAGTGGGGGAAACCAAGACAGAAATTATCTTCCAAGTTTCAAATATGTCAATCGACATAAGTATTAATATGCTTTCAGATGATAACTTTTCCGAGGTAAAAATAGTGTTTCCAGTGATTCTGTTTTCTCATTCTTTCTTATTCGTTTTATACTTTGTCTGATACACTCAAGAAGCATAATCTAGTATTTCAGCTTGAGTACAACTCAAGTTAAAATTTACAATTATAGTGCACAAGTTCCTAGTATTAATAATCATGGTTCATATTCTGTAAAGTTTTTTTTATTATAAATGAGTCTAGGCTTCTGGTTCTTGTTTTTTGGTTCTTTCTTTCTGTTTTTCCTTGACGTGTATGCACTGTTTTTGGCTATTTATGATGAAAGGGAAAAGCTACCATTAAATTAAAGCATGATAATATTCTCCAATGCTCTTAGAGAATGTTCTTTTCTAGGTCTCCACATAAATTACCAAAACTAAGTCTCATGTTTCAAGCAATCTGGGTCAGCTGCATGGCTTGTATTATACCATTCCACAAGTCCTACAGAGTTAATGGCTTTATGCTCTATCAATTTTGAATACTCCTTGTTATTATTTTTCAGATTTGATGCCAATTTGTCTTTCCCTCTCCCTAATTTCCAATATCAAAGCCAAACCAAACCTAACCTAAGACTTACGTTCCAAGCAATTGGGGCTACATGAATAAATCCTGCTCAATTACTGGGTCATATGCTCTATTAAAATAACGTACTCCTATCACTTTCTACTGCAACATCCCTTTCCATTTTAGGTCTTTCCCTCCCCCTGGAATTTCCATTACCAGTAATCATATGGCTGTTTGTTATGTTGTACCTAACGGTCCTTGTAGCACATCACCACACCATCTTAGTATGTTCTCTTCCTGACATATGTTATACTGGTGCTACTTCTATCTTCATGAAGGGTCTCATTTCTAATTCTCCATCTTGGTTTTAGCACATATCCACTTAAGCATTATTGTCTGAGCTACACTCGTTTGGTTAATGTGTGTTGCCAACACACTGCCCTGTAAAGCATTGCTGACCTTAGGCGTAGTATGAATTTTCCCTCCAAATTTGGTGGTATTTTATAATCGCATGATATGCCAAAGCACCCCTCTACTATGTTATATGAGACATACATTATGTGTTGTTTTTCCTTCAACAATCGTTTATGTCCATTGGAGACATAAACATGTAGCCATCGCATGATTACTTGATAGTTGACACATTGTCATTATTGCAAGCTCTACCATGAGCTGCGGACATAGTGTATCACCTTACTGTATAAAAGATGCGACTCCTTTTTCCTGCAAATGAAACAAAATGGAGCTAGAGAAAGAGATTCAAGATCATACATCCATTTGAGTGTAGATGTTGTACTCCATCAAGCAGATTTGAAATACGTTTCTAGTGTTGTTCTACATGGTCAAAGTGCATTATATTCTCCCAAGCAACCGATTAAGTGCTATTCCACTTCCTTTTTTTTTTTTATTGTTTTGAAAACAGTCATTCTGGTAAACTTAAGCGTTTAATAGCAAATTACTCTTTAAGCTTCATGTGATTATAATCTTGAATCATTGGAGTTTGGTCCTTTGAAATAGAAAGCAATTCGGCATTACATAGAGCTTGATAGAACAGAGGCATAGATGAAGTGATTGGAGAGAGAATTTTTTCAATATTGCCGGCCATTTTAGGCCAATAGCTATTTCATGCACTTGAGTGTATGAACAACAAGATTTCATAGAGCTTTTTGAATGCTCATTAAGATGTATATGGCTGTATCATCTTGATGTCCTTTTACTAATTTTAGCATGGACGGGTTGGTTGTTAGCTATTTCATTGTACCTCAATAGATGGGATCCTTGTGTCTTAATTTTGTATCGCACTTGTATTCAATAAACGTACATGTGTTTGGCCTGCTTGTGGTGTGGGGGAGCATGTTGAGAGTGTAACCTTGTAATTTTTTCGGTATCTGATGATCACATACAATGCCCAAGCACCCCTCCATTTATGCTAAGCTACTTTCTATGGCGATTACATTATGTATGCTTTTTTCAACTCATCGTGCATGTACCCCCATTTGAGACATAAACATATGTAGCTATTGAATGATTACTTATCATCATTGCAACCCTTACCGTGTTTGTGGAAATAGTATATCACCTTTACGACATAGAAAAATGCTATTTCTTTACTTATCAATGCAATCAAAAGGTGCCAAAGAAAGGGATTCATTGGCCCACATTCCTAAGGATGGGAATCCCTCAAGTAGCTTGTCTTTTTTATGCAATCAAAATATCATAGGGAAGTGAAGAATCAAAAGAGGTGAGGAAATCCCATTCAAGGGGAACCCTTAAGGGTAGAGAGTGAAACTAAGTCTCAATCAACGCATTTCAATATTCCTAGTAATCAATCAAAAGCTACAAAATGAAAGACCAACTCACCTATTTATAGACTTCATAGTTCATACCCTAATGCCACTAAAGTACCGAAAATGACACAAATACCCTTAATTCTACTGCATCAATATTGAAAATTTAGTTTATTATGCTACAGCAAGGGTATCAGTTTAGTCTCTCCCTCCTCAGTGGTGGAAGGCAAACCCACTTAACCTCAGTACTGTCTCCTCCCTGTTTATCATTTTCTTTTAGTGTACGTTTTTCCTCATGCTTATAAGGTGGATGTTCGGAATTCTGCCAAAATTCTGTGTGAACGAAACCAATATAACTCAAATTTTTAGCTGTGGCTTCCATGTTATGATTGTTTTATGGAAACTTCTACCACTGATATTAGATGCCACCAGGAACTTCTCCCGAGCAATTCATAGTAGTGACATAATGCATGAATTTCAGGACATGCTAGCTTTTCTCTTCCGCCGCTGTTCGTCCTTAAAATGTTCACTTCCTACTCTACTGTCATACTTCAAATATGTAGTACTCCCTCCGTCCCAAATTGCTGGTCCTTCTTTCCATTTTGGGATGTCCCAAAATACTTGTCCTATTTCTAAAAACATCCATCAAAACAGGGTTACTTTCCAGTTTTACCCTTACAAAGTACTTTTCCATCTCAATTGGCTTGTCCATTATCTTTTATTTTATTTTATAACGGTTCTAATGATTTTGAAAACTTTGTATAATAAAACTAATTGATATCTATTAAACAAGATCGATATTGAATATGTTTTGAGTTTCATATAACAAAGTAGCCCCACAAAATTGGCCACAGTAATTATTGATTTGACTTATGGGCAAAACAGAAAAGACAATACAAAATTTTCACACCCCCTAAAAACTCACTTCCCCAAAAGGGGCAAGCAAATTGGGACGGAGGGAGTATCATATCTGGTACTTCTTACCCCAAAGTTCTACTGTGTTTTAAGCATTACACCGTGAGTAGGCAAGTAAAGTTGTTCAGGTAGTTCAACCTACAGCAGCAGTTTGTCATGTCAACAATGGTAGCTGTAGCTAAGTCTTTTTCAAACTTTGCAGGAAGAATGCAAAGATTTAAGACAAAAGGTGAAAGAGGGGCTACTAAGAAGGCTTACTATAGTAAGTTGCCTCATAAACTTTTTGCTTAATTTTTATGCTTCCGTACGCTTGACAAATAGAGTCCTTTACTTGTATCTATTGTGGACTTTTGTAATGCATACAATTACCGTAGCTCATTGCATGTGGAAAGAAGTATTGTTTTCTTAATTTTCTGAAGCTTTTGTAAATCTCCTTTGGATAGAAACTAGAAAGTAATTGGCACTTTTGCATTTTCTTGTGATTTAGTTGAATGAAATATCAGAACTATTGGGAGTCTCAATAATGTGGTTTCTTGGATCCATACAGTTGTTTTAAAACTTAATTGAAATGGAAAAGAAGCCATCCATGATACATGAATTTTTTTCTTTTTTTCTTCTATTTTGGAAAAATATTGTGGTAATTTAGTTTGCTATACTAATATCTGATATATTCTTAGAGGAATTGCTTGTTCTTCCCGAAAATTTTGTTTTGTGAGCTTGAATAGCTATAGGCTGTTTCTGGAACAACCCCATCCCATACCAAAATGAAGAATGATTTTTCCATGCTCCTGCCGCATGTCCTCTTGGCATTATCTTTGAACTTCAGTGGTTGCCTTTCTTGTACTTTTCTGATTTTCTAATATGACGATTTGAATATCATTGGGCGGGAGAAATGTTTTCAAAATCTATGGACCCTGTAGCAAACAACTTCCTTCGAAATAAAAAAGAAAGCATTGTGTCTCGATTATCCATTTACAAGCACTTCCTGATAAACTAGTAAAATAGTCAGCATCTGGGGGTGGCATCTTAATCATGCCTGCGTATACATATTTACTTCGCACTGAGTTGAACTCGAGAAACCTGAGTACAAAGGGCTTCAACAGTGCAAAGGGCTTTAAGTTGGTTAATTTTTTTTTCACGCTTAATGGCACCACTTTCTTTCAACTTCAAACACTTGAAATTCTCTCGCCTTAATCTAAAGATTATGTGGAGAATTTGCTGCTATAAGGGATTTTAACTCTCATGTTTCTCTTGGGAGTCAATATTATAAAGGTTATTTGATTTGTCTTACAGGTGGAGCTTGAGCACAAGGCCAAAAGTCTGCATGAGGACATAACAAGCCATGTATGAATTTCCTCTTCTGTATTTGAATCTAGGCTTTAGCTTCCATCAATCTTCAGAATGAACCATGTGATTGGGTAAATGAAAGAAAACCAAAATGAGGAAAAGGCCAAACATGTCATATATACTGGTCATGACGACTTGTGGGGTTCTTTCTTTGTTCTTTTCTACTACTGTGCTTCTTAGGGACCCTTGATTTGATGTTCACAACCTAACATTTGCTAACTGGATTACTGTCCATAGTTTCGTCTATGGGGAGAGGTGGTTGTGAAATTAATCATGTAGTAATTTCTCTTCAGATTCATGTTCCGATGCTCCATCGGAACCTTTTGTCCTGTTCTTTATAGTAACAAAGGGGAACAGCGATGTTACAAAAGATGTATAATTCGGCTGTGAATACAATTAGATGACCCACAGAAGAAACCACCGAATTTCAAAATCATAGGAGGATTCTTAGGTTTTATGAATTGATCAAAACAAAGTAAAGAAATCATATCGTTTCTGCTGTGTTATTGTCAATATGTTGACCATACAGATGAGTTACTAGACAAAATCATTACCAAACCAACTGAAGCCTTGTGTCCTAATCCATTGAGGCTGGTTACTTGAGTCCCTGTGCATCAACTAGACTAAATTATCATGAACTTTACTTAAGAGAAACATCTCGAAGCCATAATGTTCGTTATCATCTTTCTGTTTATATGTCATAATCCAAACTTTTTATTATCTGCTTATATGTTCTGCCTCTTCAAAATATGTCAAGTGGATAAATAAAGAGCTAGCTTTACTGCAAAACCGCATTGATCGTGCTAATGAGAAAGGCTGGAGAAGAGAATATCCTTTTGTGATTTATTGTAAAATGCCAATTCAGTAGCGTTGCATTTGCTGCTTGTAAAGGTAGAGCCACATGCCTCACTAGATTAAGGCAACTATGGGTGTGAAAACCCAAACTACTCTCCTGTAAATACCTGCAACGAACAGTTTCATTTTATCCATAGACCTGTATGTAGAAGCAAAAGAATATCTATGTTAATTTATGACTTTGAGAATGATATATGAAAAGAGAATTTTATCATGGCCACCGACACATAACTTGTGCTCACTCATGCACAGCCAACATTTTTTAGCATTCGAGGTAACAATGTTTGCAGTTAAAGGTGCTAATGTGGCCCTTAACCTACATGTGCTTTACGTTGTTTGAATACATGGAGAGAAAAAAGCTGCTTGAGACACCAGAAGAGAAGTCGCGGTTGTTAGAAACGGTTCCCAGGGTTATTGCAGATGTAGAAGATGTTGAACCTATGTCCAACGATGGCATTGAAGAATCTAAACCGGAAGATGGAAGGTCTCCGAAATCCATCCTCATGGGGAGTTCGGAAACTTCGGGTGATAATGGGGGAGGCAGTGGATTTTCTTCAGGTACTCCGGGCGCTAGAGGTAGGATTAACTTATAAGTAGTATGGCCAGTATTTCGTTACCAATAGACTCCGTGCTAGGAAGCTATTGTTTTGAATAATAAATTTTGAGTTGAATTCTTCGAGGAACAGATGTCTTCATGACTGCAACTTTCTGAATCAGTTTTTAACCCTTTTGATATTCAAACTTCAGAAAATCTAGTATAAGCTCTTGAGCACCATTCTATTTCGAGATGATTTATGTTTGTGGCGAAGTGTTTCCACAAGGGTTTAAGTGATCTGATTAAGATTGTGCATTCTCAGGTCACAACACAAAGATTGTAAATAAACTCTGTTGGCTTAGTAGTAGAAAGCCACTTCGAATACGAGGGAGAGGAAGACTGATCCTGTAGGACCAGCAGATAGGATACTGTTTCTTTAGAGCTATTTATGTTTCATAAATTTTTTTATCTTATTAGAGTTTTGTGATCATGCTGAGAGAAAGTTTAACGCATCACATTGGTTTGTGTTTTATATTCAGTTGCAGGAGGGAATGAACGGACTGGCTGTGCATCTATTCTAGAAGCAAAGCAAAGTCTTGCTACCAAAGCAAGTATTCTAGAAGAACAGCCTTGCCTGATTAGTTCAGAAGAGAGAAAAAAGCATTCCAAGGTTTCTGTTATTGCTGATCAACCTAGTATTGCTGAGAAGCAAAACCAATCAAAAGATTTGGAACAAAGAACTAAGAGAATTCAAGAGGCACCAACGGTTCAGTTGATTGACTTGAGTAGCGATGACGATGACGATGATACTGACATATCAATTAGGAAGGAGAAATTTGATAACCAAGACAATGATGATACTGACATAACAATTAGGAAGGAGAAATTTGAAGACCAAGACAATGATGATACTGACATAACAATCAGGAAGGAGAAATTTGAAGACCAAGACACGTCCCTATGGCATTGTCTCGGCCCAAATGAAGAAAGGAGGGGGCCTCTCGCACTGCCACTGTTGAAGCGTTGGAGCGAGACTAGTTCGTTTGCTTTGAAATTCAAGGTGTGGAAAACAGGTGAAAGAAAAGAAAACGCAATCTGGCTGAGTGACGCCATTAGACTGTTTTCAGTGGAAAACTAGGAGTTCAATCTTGTTGTACATCCTTTTCAAGATAGGAAGACTGGAGTTATGCGAATATTGTTTAGCAGGAAAATCCCCCAAATATAAATGACATAGGCACAGCTAGGTGCTTCTATTTTCACTGTGGAAGCATAATAGGTCTAACAAAAGAATACATCACAGGAAAGCAAAAATCTGTTTTTAGCAGGAAAGCAAATGTATCTATCAAAAGTGGATGTTTGATGTCTCAAAGAGTTCAGAGTTGTGAGGAGAAAAGCTGTTTTCTTATTTTGTGCTTAATTTCAATATTCAGGTTTCTTGATTTTTATTTATATTGTGGTGACAATAAACCTCCAAGGTACGGCCACTTTTCACACAGTAAACCCCGGGACATTCACTCATTGTGCACAGTAAACCCCGGGACATTCACTCATTGTGCAAGTATTAGCTAAGTCGAGGTTTTCCGCAGGAAATGAATACAAGAAACTTTGGATGGGCTATCATGATGTTTATGAGTACTTGCCAAATGGAAAAAGTACTTAGATATTGATTCTTCCTCACATAGGCGCCTATGTTTTCATCTTGGTCACTTTCGAGGTTAAGTTTTCATCCCGTTATTCATATAAACCAATTTTCGCCCTTATTTCAGTATATAACCTGGTTTTTTGGATACTCACCATACGGAAAGAGTTTTGGGACTAAATTGTAAAAAGGTCCCGATAGTGTTTAAACAGGTAACATAATCCCTTATGGTAAGCTTACCGTATTTGGTCCAAAACTCATTTGAAAAAATGTGTAGGTAAGGTAAGACGCCTATTCCTCCCGTTCTCGATATTTGCCATACATCTCCATCATCCCACTCCATCCCCACCCTCCATTGCCATCCTATAGTGCAATAGAGAAAGCCTAGACGGCATACAGATGATGGCTCTCCATCCCCACCCTCCATTGCCATCCTACAGTGCAATAGAGAAACCCTAGACGGCATATAGATGATGGCTCTACTACATGCCTCAAGCTCGTAAGCGCTTCCATATATCCACAAATTTATTTTTTCCTCATTTATTGGTGTTTTGATGAATATATTGGTGAATGCGAAATAATGTGAGGCAATTCATGTTTTCTTATTTTTATTTTTTTCATGTTTTGGTGAAAAATATAGTTGGGCGACTGAGTTTGGGGTTTTGACGGTAAAATGTTTCTGGTAAATCATCCAAATGCGGCCAGTCGATGATTTACTCGGAAGTGACTGACTTATGGAATTAACCATGAAAAAAAAAACTTCTTGTTTTTTTGGGTTTGGAATTGTGGGTAGTGATTGGATTTGAGGGTCTAAGAGTGCACGTTTTCTGGGTATTAGACTACATTGTGTGAAGGAGTTGGTTGATTGCTCTATGGAGGAAATCAATTGTGGTGGTGGTGTGAATCTTGTGAGATTAGTGTGCATCAACTGGGTTTGAGAGAAATTGATTTGTGAATTGGATTATGGTTGAAAAAAGGTTTAGAAGGAAGATAGAGAGGAAACCTGAGTGTCATACAAGGAACCAAAAACAAACAGGAAAGGTTTTTTTTTGGTAAAAAGGTAGAAGAGTATTATTAATTAAAACTACATCTAAAATCGACAAACAAAAACAACAAAAACAAAAACCACCGGGCCTCAGAACCGTTGGCCAGAAACCATCTACAAAACTAACAACTAAAAAAAATACAAAAAATAAAAAGTGCAGAAAATAAACAGGGAAGTTCAGAAAGGGAGGAGATTGGCTTTGAAAATTCCGAATGTGCAGTGGATAGTGTGTTTTGTTTGACTCATACATGGTCTGAATCTGGAGTGAGTGCATATAGTGGTGGAATATGGGTAGCGGCGTTGCATGCTGCCTCAGCATTGGTATATGAAGTTGGTGACAACTGCTCCCTTGTCACTGACGAGGGAGCTGGGGATTATTTTTGGTCTCAAATTCTTAAAAATTTGTAAATATTTTAAATGCATAATTCTTACATTTGCTTAAAAAATTCAAGGGGCACTTAAATAATCATTGATCCTCCAACCCACCTATTTTTATAAAATCATCTTGCCCCTTTTTAGGAGTTATGTTTCATCCTGTAATTCAAATAATTCCTACATTGCCCTTTATATATATATAGGGGATTGGGGATAAACCCAATTCTCCAAATTACTCCTTTAGTTGATATCCACTTTAAAAGCTACGACTCCCATTAAAATTCTAAAATGCCTAGCAAGTTCAGGATCAATTCTTCACCCAGCATTCCCAATTCGTCGTCCTAAACCTTCAATCCTCGCAGTCCCAAGTCTCCGTTAGCCATCCTCCTTTTCGACTGAATCAGCGTCGTCTCCTCGCCGTCGTCAAAGACACCAGAAAGTTCCAATTCACTATCCCATTTGTCGGTGCAAATCTTCAACAGTCGGCGTCCCAACTCGAAGTCCTCAAATACCAGAGGTTAGTAATTTCTGGTGTTGATTTTTTTTTTAATTTTGGCATTCCTAATTTGTGGTTACAAGTACTAGAATTTCATAATTTCAATTGGGATTTACTGGCATGACGGAGAAATCAAGATCCTCAACGGCGGTGAGTAGGTTGTGTCGTTTACCGGCGGAACACCACCACCACCAACCGGGTCCTCGAAGGTGTGAAACCCCAATTGTTGAACAAAAAAAGTGACAAAAATATGGCTATTAATTTGCTTTTTCCGATCCAAACTCGTTCATGCTTTTTTAGTGTTATTAGTACAAATCGTTTGCAATGGTGGTAAGATGATAATGTTTTTTTTGGCAAAACAGGCATGCAATTTGCTCGTAGTGTTTTTACCACAATTTTAATGGAGCTTGGGGATGTGAGAGCATGGATTAGTGATTTAGCATTTTTATGGGTATAGAAAGTTAAATATGGTGACTGAGTAAACCATATTTACTGTACAAAATAATCGTAAACATTGACAATAAGTGGAATATGGTAAAACAAAAAACCAACATTCCGAATTGTAAACCATGGTTTATTGATTGGGTAATAAATGCGTTGTTTATTGATTTACCATATTTATGGCATCACTTGAAGTCCACGACTCAAAAAAATCATGATGCATGCAAGAGTCCTTGAGGTACTAAATTGTGGTTTGTTTTTTCTTAAAATGAAGATATTCAAACAACCATTATTTTCTAAAAAAGCCACTGCGCGGGCCCAAAATAATATAAAAGTTTGGCTAAATTGCCGCTGTGCGGGCCCAAAATAATAAAGAAATTAAAGATAGTCAAAAAACCATTATTTTCTTAAAATGATGATTTTCACGCATGATTGAACAATATTCACACATGATTTTTCCAGCCATCAAAGACCATGGTAAAGATTATATATGTCACAACAAAACATGTTGTTACCATGAGTATTATAGAAGATGTATTTTTTCATGATTTACTGCGGATATGTGTTTTTTTATGATTTATCATACTCCTTCAAGTTTACTATATTTTATGTGTTTTTTTTATCATAATCATTGAAAAAGTTTGTGAACAAGTATTTTATCATGATTCAATGTTACAAGTATTAATTTACCATGTTACTAACATTTTTTACCATGATAATTGGTAGAAGTTGAGGAGTATGTTTTAACCATGATCGGAATTAATCTTCGGTTTCTTTATTTTTTTTGGGCCCGCGCAGCGGCTATTTGGCCAAACTTATTCCACGAACTAGCAATCATTTAAGTTTTCATCCCCCAAATCTTATGCAGGCAAAAAAAAAAAAATCTTACATTATGAATGCTCATGGTTAGTACACATCAGTAAAGATGGTAAACTTTAAGTTGGCTTAAGGTAACATGTGTGTTTATTTTTTACCATAATCCAAGTTGAAGCATCAACTAAATTTACCACGTTATCTTTCAATTTAGGACTAAGATAGTTGGTTTAAGAGATCCGCTTCCGTGGAACAAATTCAATAAGGGATATGTTCGAGAGCAGAGACACATGGATATGGGATTGTCCCAATCCTATTCACTGCAAGCTTCTGATTGCGGAGAGGGACACACTAACCCTGCAATTTATGATGAATTACAGGACCAGGAAGAACCTCAATGTGGGGGCTTTCTTCTCTACATGACATATTCAACTCGGGTTCAGAACACCCTTGTTGAAACCCTTAGGGTTTGCAAGAAGAATGCAATTTAGGGGTTTTTTCTTTATTAAATTCAATTCATGTAATATTTGTTTCTAGTTTTTGGTTATGTATTGAGAGGTCCTTTTTAATTACTATTCTTCTGTAATTTCATTCCATAATGCAAAAACAAACTACTGGTTCTTTGATGAACCATTCACTATTTGCCATAATCGTTGAAAGAGGTTGTGAACAAGCATTTTATCATGATTCAATGTAACATGTATTAATTTACCATGTTTCTGAAACGTTTTTTTTTACCATGATAATTGATAGAGGTTGAGTATGTTTTAACCATGATCAGAGTTGTTAAACCAAACTAACCAGTTGTCTCAATTTACCATAAACATTGATTTTATAGTTTTTGACATGTATTTGACCATGATTCAATTTTACAAGTCTTTCAATTTTACCATGTTCATTGTATCGGGACTGGTTTTTTACCATGATTTTTGTTCTCCATTTATTTTTTACCATAATGACTGATTATACGGACTTAATATCTATATGAGTGTGAGATCTCATCCGTAAAATATGGAAGCACAATTGATGGGATTCTGTGAATATTGCGTTTTGAAAATTTGAAATCGTCCCTTGTTATCTCACATAACTATTGTGATTATATATATATAGGAAGAGGATCTTATAAGGACTCCCTTACATAGCTTATGTAAGGGGTTTTTTGTTCGAGATTGAATTTCGACAATCCGAACCGTTAGATGCGTTTAGAATGTGTTTTTAAGGTCCAACGCGAGGATTCGTAAAAAAAAAAATACCCGGAAGGGCTTAATCCAAGCAGTTTTTCATGAAATATATATCCTAAGGTTTGTATGAAAACTGCTCGGATCAAGCCCTTCCGGGTATTTTTTTTTATGAATCCTCGCGTTAGACCTTAAAAACATGTTTTAAACACATCTAACGGTTCAGATTGTCTTGGATCGTCGAAATTCAATCTCAAACGAAAAATCCCTTACATAAGCTATGTAAGGGAGCCCTTATAAGATCCTCTTCCATATATATATAATATATATATATATATACATAGTCATGATCCTATGAGGGATCCCTCAACTCCCCTTAGTTGCAAACCTCCATTTTTCAGACCAAATTTCGAGATTCCGAACCGTTAGATGTGTTTAAAATGTGTTTTAAGGGTCCCCGCGAGAAT
>JAXBDA010006018.1:0-22148 GCA_036023075.1 Gaultheria prostrata | reverse complement strand
GGGGTTCTATATACCGTACGGATGGGGATAAAAACTTGGCCGGGATTTGAAATCTCATGAAAAAAAAGGAAAACAAACAATGAAAAATGGAACTCACTCCAACCCACTCCCAAATCCCACCCCCAAATCCCCCCAAACAAACAAGGCCTTTAGGTATTACTGGTTTGTCTCGACAAGAGGAATAAAAAATATAAAAAATTATGCTCCCAACTCAAACTTTTTTGAAAAAAGCAAAAATAAGTCAAAATGACATTTTTTTTCTTTTGGTTTTATTCAAAAAATTGAGAATTCCAACCATAATTTTAAAAAAATTTGATTCCTCTCATCGAGACAAACCAATAATACACAAAAGCTTGACCCAAAATTAACTACCGTGAAAAAAATCAAATAAAGACGAAAAAATAAATTACAGCTACCTTTTTTTATCGGCAAAAGGAACATTTTATTAAGGGGTCGAGGGATCAACGGACACATCTTCGGGGCCAGACATATCCTCTGAATCTAGAGGATCGTCGGCAATAGAGCCTATACCATCAGGAGAAGAAACAGAATCCCCCCATCTCTCAGTGCCTACGGACCCATCTCCTAAGAATATTCCTTAAGTAAGTAATTCTACTACAACTCCATTTATGGATAACGTAGATACTTCTGCTGGATATAACTTACCTTTCAGACATAACCGTGGCAAGCCACCGAGAATAGATACCCTCTGGACATTGAGGAAAGAAGGTCGAGGTATCCAATTGCCAACTATGTCTCAACCAAAAAGCTACCTGAACCGCTCAAGACATTTACACATGAGCTTTCCACTTGTCATTTTCCCACTATGGTTCAGGAAGCATTAGCGGATCCCAAATGGACTCTAGCAATAGAGGAAGAAATGGGAGCACTACTAAAGAATCAAACATGGTCCTTGGTTCCATTGCCCAGAGGGAAGAAAACAGTCGATTGCAAGTGGGTCTTCTCTGTCAAACACAAGATAGATGGATCTATAGAACGATACAATACACTCAGACATATGGCGTAGTTTATCAAGAAACTTTCTCGCCAGTAGCCAAGTTGAATACAGTCAGGGGTCAGGGTCCTGTTATCTCTCGCAACCAACTTGGACTGGCCATTGCATCGATTTGACGTAAAGAACGCATTTCTCCATGGTGACCTTGAAGAGGAGGTCTACATGGATATTCCTCCAGGTTACACATCATCTTCAAATGTTGAAGTTATGTGCAAATTGCAGCGAGCATTATATGATCTAAAACAATCACCTCGAGCATGATTTGGACAGTTCAGTCAGGCAATGAAGAAGTATGGCTTCCGCCAAAGTAATTCAGATCATACATTATTTCTGAGGCACCAACGGGGCAAGGTAACAACTTTAATTGTATATGTCGATGGTATGATCATCACAGGGGATGATACGGAAGAAATCGCTACGCTTCAGAAACAATCGGCGACAGTTCGAGATGAAAAATCTACAAGGACTTAAATATTTTCTAGGGATAGAGGTTGCTAGATCAAGCCGAGGTATATTTCTTTCCCAGTGAAAATATATATTAGATTTGCTTTGCGATGTTGGAATATTGCATTGTAAGCCAGCAGACACTCAAATCATTCAGAACCACAAGCTCGAAGAATATCCAAAACAAATACCAACGGACAAAAGAAGGTACCAAAGATTAGTTGGTAAACTTATTTAGCTCTCACACACCTGTCCAGATATTGCTTATGTAGTGAGTGTAGTAAGTCAATTCATGCACCAACCAAGCAAGGATCATATGGAAGCAGTGATCCGAAATTTTACGATACTTAAAATCCTCCCCGGGAAAAGGGCTTATGTTTTCGAAAAATAACCATCTCAGAGTTAATGGTTATATAGATTAGGGGTGAGCAGAAAACCCGTCAAACAGTGAATCTAGTCCAAACCGATTGGTTTGGTTCGGTGTTTTAGTAACGTTGTTTGGTCCAGCTTTAAAAAAATTAGAATCCGTATTCAATGGTTTGGTTTGTGGATTTACGTTCATGGTTCTGGTCCCAATCCGATCCGAATATAAATGTATTTATATGTATAAGCCATAGTTAACTAACTTCCTAATTTAATTTATTCATTATTCCTTCTATGTGCAAGATTTTATTTTGCCTAAGATTCATAACTTATTCCCTTAATTCCAATACACCAGTAGTGGTTTAGTCATAGCCAATAAATTTGCTAATGAAATTCTCCATTCCAATTTTGATTGCACAACACGTTTCTATTTTTCTAAATTTCTATACATGATTTGGTCATTGCATATTCCTATTCCTTGATTTCCTTCATTACCATGATTAATTTTAATGATATTTTAATGGAATCTGATTTAATATAAGTTTTGGTTTATTAATTTTCAAAATTTTAAGTACTTTAAATAGTTTACAGAAATAATATCTCAATTTTAAGCAAATCGTGGTTCGAAACTGAAACCGATCCGTATCTTAATGGTTTGGATTGGTTTGGTTCTATGCCTTTTATGGGTTGGTTTGGTTTTCCAAATTCATAATCCGTAGGTAGTGGTTTGGTTCTTGGTTTACTACAAACCGAACCAATCCGGTCCATGCTCACCCCTAATATAGATGCAAATTGGGCAGGGAACGCCACAGACAAAAGATCCACCTCAGGCTACTTCATGTTTGTCGGGGGGGAATCTTGTTACATGGAGAAGTAAGAAGCAAAAGGTGGTGGCATCATCAAGTGCCGAAACAGAGTTCCATGGAATGGTTAAAGGACTTTGTGAACTCCTGTGGCTCAAATGACTTCTAATCGAAATCGGGTTTGCTCCTCCATCCGAGATGGACCTCTTTTGCGATAACCAGTTAGCTATTGCCATTGCTCACAATCCTATTCAGCATGATCGTACCAAACACGTGAAGGTTGACAAACACTTTATCAAATAAAATCTTGAAGCTAAAACAATTCGGTTTCCATTCATGAAATCTGAAGACCAACTGGCGAATATTCTTACAAAAGCCGTATCAAGCAAGGATTTCTACAACTCACTAGACAAGTTGCGCATTGAAGATTTGGATGCTTCCACTTGAGGGGGAGTGTTGGCATGATTTGTCAATTAAGGAACAGAATAGAGAGATTATAGAAATAGCCATAACTAGAAGATTCCTTCTATTAAGGGTAACCATGATTATAGCCATAAAATCCATATAGCCAAAAATAGGGATGTTAACTTCTCTATATATCTGTACAATATCTCTGTAAGCAAAAAGAAATATTATGATAGCAAATTGACACACCAAACTTTTGAATAGCTATATTTAGCGTTTGAATTTCTTTGGCATGAATGTTGTGTAGATTGCACGGAGTAACATACAGTTATGGGAAGAGTTCCAAACATTTGGAGGAACATTATTACAACTGTACATTTAACCACTTGCTGTGTCTGAAGATAGTTGAATATATGGTGTGAGATATGAACTGGATTTCATCAGCTTTGTACTTGCAAATTCGCCAGTGATAGACAGCACGACTTTTCAGCTTGGTCCAGACAATGTTGGATGGGGGTTTCTAAAGGAATTGCTCAGTCCTGATGAGGTCCAGTACAAAGAGAATTTACGTAGACTCATACGTATATAAGAATGGTATGTCATGAAATTCTCAGAGGTCTCAAACTCTGTATAGTGCTTATGTTTTGTGGGAGGTGTTGATATGTAAGTCGATAAAAATTTGATAGTCTCTTGACAATCCTATATTTGACACCACCTAGGTGATTCTTGAGCATGTCACCAAAGATACAAAATGTTTTCTACTTTTCTGTTAAGTATTTTGAATGTCTGGTACTCCAAAAGGGAGGCCTAGTAGAATAGTCTCGTGGTGAAATCGAAACCAATCAGTACTTATTTCTATTAGGTATTAATAGCGTATAAATGTTTTCATATATAACTAGAAAAATTATAAGTCTATTTTTTGGGATTTAATTTCATACAGAACGGAACTAGTCATCCAAAACTTTATACCAAGCATATTTTAAGTGTATAAACAGAGCACAAAAAGAGAGAGACCCTAATCTCGAGTATGAAAAATGTAAGTTTTTTTTTCTGTGATTTAATTTAAGTCTTTTTAAAAATCGATTTGAGGTTAAATATTATAAAGTTGTTTTGGTAATCCATGCACCGAATATATTTTGGACACCCCTTCAAAATATATCTCCTTCAAGGGGATTATCTTATCCGGGTCAAAACATATCCGGGTGCAAAAAATTACAGAGACACCGAAGATCTCCTCACTCAAATTTCTATATCCGGCTCCCATATCCTGAAAACAAATATGCTGCAAGAGATTGGATTGGTGGTTAGTGCTTCAAACTAAGGGCTTTGCCTCCTTAAGTCCAAGGCTCGAAACAATCCTTAAGTGCTATCAAATCTTAAGAACCAACTCACCAGCTTTAGGCCTTGTTCCAAAAAAATTGTCCTTTTTAGCAAACTGTCTTTTACTATCTTTTTTTTTTTTTTTTTTGACTTTTTTGGTTAACGTATTGTGAGATAATGACCTGTCTCATAGAGCATGAAAAGATAGTGAAAGACAATTTGCTAAAAAAAAATATATATTCTGGAACAAGACCTAAAATTGAGCCCTCTGTTAGAAGACGGTAGGAAAAGTTTAGCTAATACTAAAGGTGCGTGTAAGCTGACCCTAAGATTGGAATGATCAAAAAGTTTATAGGCTGTAAATTTTTACTTTTAAGCAGGCAAAATTTTGAAACAAGGTTAAGGCATTGACAAAAGAAGTTAAAAAATAGTTCAAATTTTATAATTTTTGTGTCAATATACAATAAGGACTACATCTATAAGGTACTAGGTCCAGGGCCTTGTGCTCTGCACAAGTTCTATGCCCGTGGGTGTGATTTTAGATTTTGCTTCGAAACATTGCAGTATTTATTTATGTCACAAAGTAGCATAGTTTATGTACATAAACTGTTGAGTCTTGGAATACAACATTAACATAAGATTTTATGTAGGAGGCAAAGTGGTACACCATAAGTATTGCTTCTTTCCTGCTGATGCTGGCTTGAGGTTCTCATGTTATCAAAAGTTTATGGTGGAAGAGCAGTGGCATCTCAAAAGTATTGCTTCAGAAGATTTGGCAGCTCTAGAGCTAGTCTTCTTTCTGCTTATGCACAAATGGTTTTCTTCAGCATCCATGTTACTGTCAGGTGGTGGAGATTTGTCGGTTGTGGTAGTGCCTGAGTGATCTGCTTCGTACCTTTCGGTTTTGCTTTTTTTGTTTGGGGTAGGTGGGGCAAGCAGCAGAGATTGCTTGGAGGTAGTTGTTGCCTGTGCTGGTGTTGAGTCGAAGATGGCTTGCACGATGAATTGGCATTTACTGATTCCTCCATAGTCATTCATGTAAGCTTTGAGATGTATGCTGCATTCCTTTGGTTGAGATAGCTGCTGAAGTAGAGGCATTGGAAGAGAACCCTGTAATTTATGTTAGTTTTGCATTTGTAACAGGATAAAGCATGAGTGAAGTGGAATATAGTACTGTAGTAACTGTTTTTACATTCATTGCAGGATGGTTGCTCCTGATATTCCATAGTATTGTTCTGCGACATGATCAAGACTATCGCAGGTCTGATGTTAGCCCCAACATTTCTGTCGATATCGTAGGTCTGATGTTAGCCCCAACATTTCTGTCTTGAGATCTCCGAACATCACTAGTGGTTCCAGTAGTGCGTCCGAAGAAAGAGTGATGATTCAAGACCAGGAGATACCAAAGAGTGATC
Organism: Gaultheria prostrata; assembly: GCA_036023075.1. Classification (NCBI taxonomy): domain Eukaryota; kingdom Viridiplantae; phylum Streptophyta; class Magnoliopsida; order Ericales; family Ericaceae; genus Gaultheria; species Gaultheria prostrata. Next base: position 16,383 of record JAXBDA010006018.1, on the reverse strand, counting down.
ATTTCAAGTATTTAGGCTCTATTATTAGTCAAGATGGAGAAATTGCAGAGGATGTAACCCATAGGATCCAAGTAGGGTGGCTCAAGTGGAGAAGCACTACTGGTGTATTGTGTGACAAGAGGGTACCCACAAAATTAAAGGGTAAATTCTATAGAACTGCCATAAGACCAGCGATGCTCTACGGGACAGAGTGCTGGACTATTAAGAAACAGCAGATGAACAAGATAAGTGTAGCGGAAATGAGAATGTTGACGTGGATGTGTGGTAAGATTAGACGAGATAGGATTAGAAATGTAACAATCCGCGAGATGGTAGGTGTAGCACCTATAGAGGAGAAGTTGAGGGAAAATAGGCTTAGGTGGTTTGGGCATGTCTATCGGAGACGAGCAGATGCAGTAGTTAAGAGAGCGGATAGGATAGCTTTGAGTAGCAACATTCCAGGGAGGGGAAGACCCAAATTGACTTTAGATGCGGTAGTGCGTAAGGATCTGAGTCTACTAGGGCTAAGTGAGCAAGCAACACTTGATAGAGCTCAGTGGAGGAAAATGATTCATGTAGCCGACCCCAATTAATTTGGGACATAAGGCTTAGTTTGGTTTGGTTTGGTTTGGTTATTCTCACTGCTGGCTCATGGCATGGGAGAAGAGTTTCTTCTTTTTTTCCTGGTATTAATAGTTTGAGAACCCAGATTTTTCAGCAATACAATGCATTGTTTCTTTCTTTTAGTCTATTTTGAAGATTTATGAAGCTAAGTTTGTTTGGATGAGGTCATTATCAACAGTGTCTCTTTATACCCCTTTTCTTACATTTGGGAGCTCTAGTATAAGTACAGTCTTACCTTGGCTCTCCAGTACTCGTCCCAGAGGATATTCATAGATAGGACATCTCTATGCAAAAATTTTGATGCAGCTGCTTCATGGAGAGTCTCCAAACCATTGGTAGCTCCAAGTCCAATTGCAAACACTCTCAGATTACCGTATACTCAAACATCAGCAGCTTATCAACATGTTCTCCTTGATTTTCCGAGCAGTAGCCCAGCAAAGGCAGAACATGACAGTGGTGGAGTCTTGCTATCAACTCAATCTGACAAAAATAACAGGTCTCAGCAGTCAGAATGCAAGAATGGAGCATAGAGTGCATCCAAAAAAAATTATTCGAGTACACTGGGCTGGCTCTTGATATCCAGATGTGAAGTATTGGCTTGAGACGGTGATGGTGCAACATCACTACATAATACTCTTGTTCCATAGTCCGACACTCGTGTAAGGACATCTTTCTTGAGAGTGAAAAGAGTAACGTAGAACCCTTGCTCACAATTTTCTCAAATGAAACCTTTCATAAAGCCACGTTGAATAAAAGATTTTCCTTGTAACATCTAGTCTAATCTATTCTAAAATATAAAGGGAGAGCACAACTTGTCTTTTCGATAATAGCCTATGTAAAGGAGGGCCCTGCCCTAGATCTTTAAGGGTATAAGAGCTGTATGTGAGAAGCAACACTCTATTCGTTTTTTCCGTTGCTGTTCTTAAGATAAGAATAGTATGCAAAGCTGGTATGATACATAAAACTGAGTAATAAATCTTGTCACAACAATGTACAAACTGAGGACTTCAACTGAAAATGCAAAGCAAATTCCTATGCATGAACATCTGATCATTCTATAGTCAATTCACAAAGAAAATCACTGGTCACAAATCTTTGTTTTCTATTAATCCAAACTTGCCTACCGTGGACAAATTTCAACTAACAGCTAAAATACAGAAATTAACATAATTTATTTCACTTATCTCCCAATGTAATAGGATAGAATCTTATGATTGAGAAGGCATAACAACTTTTTTGTTTTAACCAAAAGGTATTTGAGTTTGGCTGTGGTAGCTAATTTCCTCTCTCGTCTAATTGACAGAGAGAAACCCTAATCTGCCTATCGTCTCCACGCACAGTTGCAGAGCTTTACACCTTTTTCATACACTTTAGCAGCACAAAAAATTTGTAAAGCTCTAAGTAAACATTTTCAAACAAACAAGAGCAAATCTTATCAAAGCTCCTAAAAAGGAAATTGAAACACAAAGTACCTTCGGGTATGTTAAAAGTTCAAGGACCTGCAGCAAAGAAGAAATAGGGCACATCAACTATAGATGAATTTGCTTTAAGGCCACTGCATCAGAATCCCTCATTAAAGCGCACAAAATTTTCTTTTCGTATAGTAAGACATAGAGAGAAAGAGAGAGAGACCTCAAAGTAAAGTTTGAAGCTTTTCCTTGCATCAGAATTCCTTCTTTAATCGCTCCGGTGGACCTATCATAGACTATTTGTGGTGCCTTTCCTCTACTTCTGGGGTGTTGGGTTATATTTGTAAGGATCAAATATACAAAATTAGAGATCGTCCCCATGAATTCTCAAGTATCACAAAATATTGAACACTTATCCACAAAAATTTGAAGCTCGTGGAACGATTGAGTTAATTTAGTAATTTGACCTATGTAATGCATTAGGATAGACTTTCTCTTTCTTTAGTATTATTGGAATGTTCTGACTGGTGACTCCAGAAATCAACTAATAGGTTCTTGTGGTTAATCCAGGAGCTCTCATTGTCTCAGGTACCCCATAAGACCTTATGAATGGCTCAATTCTAAAATATTTGAGCCTTCTAAGAAACAAAGGGACCATTAATAGGCAGCATGTTCATACTAAATTTAAAACATGGCACAACCGCACAAGGACTGGATGAACCTTCTTTACCAGTCTGACCAGCTTTCAAATTATGGTCAAGGCTCCAGAGCAAGACTATATACAAGCACAATCTACATTCAAGGTCCTCCCTCAGCTATTAATCTAGCCAGCTATACGTTTCTTGACTTGCCCCCTTGTTCTTCGTGCTCTTGTACTTGCCCAAATATTCCGCCCGTTAATTTTTCTGGAAGTCGCCAATAAAAAAAAAAAAGGAAATTTTTTCTGGAAGTCATAATTGCCCCATCTTAAGCTTCTTTACATGACTTCTAACATTCGAAAAGTTCTCTTTGCACCTATATATTCTATTACTTTTTCAACTATGGCAAGGAATTTTTCCCCTTCCACATGGAGAGTTTGATAGCAGTTTTTACCAGTTTTAAGTGCTTAATATGGGCTTCAAGCATGAGTCTTTATTGAGTAGGAAAAAAGAAAGCAATAAAAAATGACCAAGAAAGATCATCGCCAAAGGCCCTTGCTTTTCTTAATCTAATACTGCAAGGTGGTCTAAACTAAACCTTCCCCTCCCCTCTTCTTCCCATCCAAAAAAGAGGAAACAGAGAATCTGAAGTAGGACACTATTTTGGATAACTTGATCTATACACACTCCATTATTTCATCCATGTCAAGTGGGAACACTTCTGAAGAACTATAGGGGATGACACTTGGCTTCTGAAACTAAAGGAAAATGAGAAAAATACACATTGAATATAATACATGTAGAACATATATGCTAGCAGGTTTTACGATTGCTTCATTTTTTCGCAATGAAAATTACGGGTAAAGCCATAAAGGTCCATAGGTCGTATTGGACAATATCATTCAATAGCTTGAATTTCATGCTACACCTAATTGAACAGTATTTTTGCCATTTGAACTTCAAATAGAATGGATGCAACTTGTTCTGCACTGCGCTTTTGAAGTATGAGGGACTGTTTTTGAAGTATGAGAGTCCTTTGCACATAATCTACATCAATTACAGTCATTAGAAGTTTCTTAATGTACTTAACGTGTATGGAAATGCAGAATGTTTTATGATACATGTGGGACTTGGAAAAATTAAATGAATCTGAATTTTCATTAAGAAGCTAGTTCAACAAGAATGCATCAATGATAGAGGACAAGGTCGCCTTAAGAATATACTCACAGCTAATGGGAGCAAAGGCGTTGAGGTTTCCACTCTAGCTCCATCCAGAACTTCTTTCTTTTCTCCTATAGACATCCTAGGGTTCTCACGGGCCAGCGCAGCCTCTTTGCCTTCTCTTTTAATGGCCATACTTTGTTTCTGCCCCTCTGAATCGACATTGGAAAGATCCACAACCCTAGAAATTAATAACGTGGTCTAATGACTGAGCTCATCCATGCACAGTAATGGCGAGTTCAGACGAGCATTCGAAAACGTACTTATCCATGCCTCAGTGTTTGTTGTCCTCCAAAGTTGTGCCAAAAAGGTGTCAAAAGCCATTTTTGCATTTCTATGAAGCAAGAAATGTCTATATAAATATGGTGTAAAAGCAACTTGAGGAGCTAAATTGACCAGTCTGTGGGGGTGGTCACTAAGAAAGCAACCCATTCCTTTAGATATCACAAAAAAGCTTCTTCCTTCTAGATCCATGCACACCAGCAAAGAAATGAAACTGTTGCTATACAATTATTTACACTAAATAAAGGATAAAGCTATGCCTTTCAGCTCCACTGCATCTGGCAGCAAAACGATTTCTGAAGCACAGTACAGTAAAACGCCAATCAGAAATGAGAGAAGATTTTCAATCAACCGCAACACTTTACCGAGAAAACCTTCTTGCTTTTACCAGCTACTCAATTTTTGAGAAATCGATTCCCAGAGCCAGAACTTCCTTTCCAATTTCTGCTCTTTCATTGGAATTGATTCCCAGAGCTTTCAATAACTTGGGGGTAGAAGAAATCAAGAAAAGTTTCAATGTAAATTTCGGGGGTAGTGGTGGTCGGAGGAGGAGGTGGTGGCGGTCGGAAGAGGAGGTGGTGGTGGTGAGGGGAGGAGAGAGAAGAGGGACGGAACAAAACGATGTCGTCTTGGATAAGCCGTTATATAGATGCGATGCGATGCGATGTTATACGAAAGGTTATTAAAAAAAAATTTTGCTATACGAAACGACGTCGTTTTGGTCACGTGACACAGGTTGAACCCCTGTCACAAATTCAAAACGACGTCGTTTCAAATAGCTATTTTTTTATGAGCAGTGTACAACGACGTCGTTTTGGAAAAGTAACACGGGTTGAACCTATGTCACGTACTCAAAACGACGTCGTTTCAAATTGCTATTTTTTTATGAGCATTGTAAAACGACGTCGTTTTGGGTACGTGACACGGGTTGAACCTATGTCACGTAACCAAAACGACGTCGTGTTGAATAGCTATTTTTTATGAGCGGTGTAAAACGACGTCGTTTTAGATAGCTATTTTTTATGAGCAGTGTAAAACAACGTCGTTTTGGGTACGTGACACGGGTTGAACCTATGTCATGTACCCCAAACTACATCGTTTTTTATTTCCCAATATCAGCACTTACTTCGTCACTTGAGATTTATTCCGTAATTATTAATCTCATCGAAACTTTTCAACTGTTAGATCTTGTCAATAAGATAAACTTTGTTAATTACCATACAAAATTAATTCTTACTAGCGCATGATCGGAGATGATTGGTGCGATTTTTGTTTATAAAAATAGATTTGGCCACATACGATTCAACTCCTTTTATCAAAAAATAATATCAATTAACGAGTAATTGCTCGAGGGTGATTCATTATAAGATTATTAATACGATCTCATCAGTTGATGTTGTAGATTTTGTCAAGATGATAGACCATGTTAAAAATCGTGTGAATCGATTATTGAATGATAAATAATCGAAAGCGATTAAAGTGATTTTGTTTTCTTGATAATAGAGTTGTCTACACTGGATCAGAATTCTTTTTAGCAGAGCAGGAATAAAATGATCGATTTAATCAATTGGTAAAGCCGGATTTGGGAAGAGGATAGTTTCGCCGTTCGCGATCATGCGCCAAACGGAGTTCGATCGGAGCGCACGTTAATTACGCCGGAAATGGCAGCGGAGTGGTTTTCTTCGTCTTCCTTCGCCAGATGGGTCACATTCCGCCATTCCTGCAGCAAATTGTTCGTCGGAGGTCTCTCTCTCATAGCCTGTCAAATTAACAAGATAGAAATTTCTTTCCTGCGCAATCATAGATTCGTCATCTTGTTAAATTTCTATGCTTGTCTGTTACATTTCGTCTAGCTTTGATTGAACATTCGAAAGAGAAGAATGCCTTATTAATGGCCATTTCCAATAATCAGGTTTGTTTTTCTGTTCCTGTTGATTGGTTGCCTGGTCTTATGTCACTGGGAAATCACATCTCCTATTTGAGATGATGCACAAAAGAATAATAAATTCACTGGAGATGAATAACTTTCTTATCTCTGAAATGTTCATGTAGTTTGATACTTACAGGTTGTTATCATCTCAGGTGAAACTGGGTGTGGGAAGACCACACAGATTCCCCAATTCATTTTGGATCCGAAATTCAGTCTGTTCACGGAGTCCCACGTAGTATTTTATGTACTCAACCTCGCTGTATATCTGCTATGTCTGTTTCGGAATGGGATGTTGCAGAGAGGGGAGAGAAATTGGGTGAGACGGTGAGCTCTCCAAATAAGACAACAGCTAAAGGGCATAGGCCCTTCACTGCTTTTCTTTGGGATTTTGTATCTGATTAATACTTCTTCATTCATGGTTTTGCTTCTTCAAGGTTGGATATAAAGTTAGGCTGGAAGGTGTGTAACGGAGGGACACCCATCTACTCTTCTGCCCCACGGGCATCTTGTTGAGAAGGTTACTGGCAGACAGGAATTTGAAGGGTGTTACTTATGTTATTGTCGATGAGATCATGAGCACAGAATGAACGAAGGTAAAATGTCTTCTTAATGAAGGTTGTCCTTGGAAGATGCGTATTTTGTAACCAAGGCATATGGTTTTCTAGATTTTCTACTTATTGTCCTGAAAGATGTTCTTCCTCATCGATCCAAAATTTGAATGCATTGTTCAGATTGTTAAGAAAGTTGAACAGCAAATGGCGGTGGAAAGTGTAGAAGCATACAAACCAACGGAAGAGTCAAAGGAAAGACCTCTCAAATCTTCCTCCAGGCCGAACTTCTTTCTTTCTCCCTCCATTCCAGCGCTTTGCTGCTGGTGCTCCTCCTCCTCTCTCTCTCCACGACCTATTGAAGGCTGATTTCGCCCGAGACCAAACCAGGTGAGTTCATCGTTCTCTCCTCCAGTCACGATTTCTAGGTTCTCGTTTTCCACATCTTAAACGATCGTTTCTTTTTTCATCCGAACCCTTCATAATTTTTTTTTCACCCAATTAAGCATAGATTTCCAATTCTATCTGAATTTCCAATTGTATTTGAACCAATTGTATTTAAAGATCAAGGGGAGACACTGCAGAGAGGTCGTGTTCTTCATAGTTGGTTCGACCATCACAACCAGGGAACGAGGTATTTATGAAAGGTTATTTTGGTTGTCACTTTCATCGTTTTGATTGCATCTTCTTCCTCTATCTCCACGGCCAGGCATGTCGCCCCCCTCTCTTTCTTTCCGAAACGCTTCCCAATGGATATTTTGCCCAGGGCCAGCGAATAGAGGTACTTGTATGGAACAAATTGCATCTCCCAATTTTTAGCACGACAACGGGGGAGGGAGAGGGAGAGGGAGAGGGAGACTGATTTTGTGGTTTATAAGTGAAAAAGATTTTGTTTTTTTTTATTATAGTTTGGGTTAGGGTTTGTTATATAGTTTGTAATTTGTTTCCTTGTGGTTCTTTCAGGGTTCCTTATGTGCTTGTGAAAGCCTCCTTTTCTTTGATTTGTCCGGTTCCAGTTGGATGGTCTATACTCTATAGCATAGGTATGAATCAAACCCTTCTTTGTGTCTACTTAATATTTATTGTGTTTTTTCCTCAATTGTTTAGGAGTCTGGTTTGACACGTATGGCTTCTGTTATGAATATGTGTTGACTTCAAAAAGATAATCTTTTGGCGGTGTTGATTTTGATTGGTGGTAAACCTGATATTAGTAATAGGGAGTAATAATATCCTTGAAATTAATTGTGGTGTGTTTGCTGGTTATGCACGTGGTTGCTCTAAGAATCAGCTAAAGAACAAGCAAATTATTTGGAAGCAATACGTTTGTTGTTTGGTTGGGTGGAAAATTATGACTGAAGTCCATCTTCTCTCCCTCTATGTTCATTTTCAGAGATTGTTGGATGGTCTATAACATAGGTATAAATCAAACCCTTCTTGGTGTCTACTTAATATTTATTGTGATTCTTCCTCAATTCTTTAGGAGTTTTGTTTGATGCGTATGGCTTATGCTACGGATATGTGTCGACTTTAACAAGGAAATTTTGGGGTTGTGTTAATTTTGAATAGTGGTCAACCTGATATTAGATATATGGCTTGTGATGATCTCTTCAAACATGCTAACCACGGCTACTATTCTTACCTTGGTCTTTTTACATTCTTCGAGGTTTGACATTGTCATTTAACTGCAAAAAACTCATGTCTCAATTCCATAGAGGAAGTGACCCCAGTGGCAGCTCCAGGAATTTATGGAAGGGTGTTCAAAAATTACCTTGACTCCACTAGCTGATCTATTAACCAATAATATATTTACAAAATCTCATATATTAGTATAAAATAGTGCCGTAAAAAAATATGGACTCTATTCTGAAAAAATTAACTAAGAGGCTAAATGAGAACTTAATATATTAGTAACAAAATTTTAATTTTTTTTTTGAAAGTGATTGTATTGCGTAATAAACAGTGTTTCGAGAATGGAGGGAGTAAATTTTTACATTTGTCCTAGACAAATTCTCATAAACAATGTTCCAAAAATACTCCTACGTTTTTCTTTAGGATGACATGATGAGATTTTCTATCGTAGTCTTAAATTCGACGGAATATTATTGAAGTTAACGGGGCTTTGCAATGTAGATGAAGTTTTTAAAAAGCTTTGCCCGTAATCTATAAGCTAACTAGACAAAAAAAAAAAAGGTTACTTATTGTCATGAATGTGAAATTAATACATTTCGACCTTCGAAAATAGATATGGAGAGAGAATGCAGAGCATATAAGATACTTACACCAATAGATTCTTCTTTTTCCATTCATTTTTTCATTTCTTTTCCATTATGATTGTGAGCTTTATTTGAGGTAATGTACATGTTAGGTGATCAAATATGAATTACTTAGGTCGGTTGACTATAATTGTGTTGTGATTGAGTGTTCAATTGGTTTTCGGTTGGGTGTTCATTTCGTTTTGGATTAGGTGTTAAAGACTATTAGAATTGGATGTTCATTGATATTTGAGTTGGGTGTTCAAAGAAACATTAGCTCATAATTTATATATCTATTCTAAGGGATTTTTTTTTAAATTGGGTGTTCATTTGACCACTGAAGGGTGGTTGTTCAGCTGCTACTGAGTGACCCCACTTGGCTCTTAGTCGCTCTGCCCCTGAATTTGTAACGAACTGCCCTTAGTGCTGCTTGTCAGTTGAGAAAACCTATTTGTCTGATCGCAAAGGATGAAATGTGTTGTAATTCAAAGCCTTTTTGGGTTCTGTTAATTGTTTTGTAAATTTAGAGTAGTGGGGAAGAAAACATAGTCCTTGTATTTCTGTTCATCTTGGCAGCGGGGTATGGTTGAGGCCGGGGAAGTTCTGGTATGGGTAGTTTTGTTACTGGTTTTATTCTGCTTTGTCTGAAAAGCATCATCACATCTCTTGAAGACAGTTTCAGACGAGAAAAGCGTTCACGACCTTTGGAAACAAGTCACTGACTCATTTAGATTTTGGAAAATGATAGTTGATGACTCATTTAGATTTTGGAGAATGATAGTTGATGCCCAATCTTTCTCAGAGTATTTGGAGTAACATGAAATCAAACCAACATGGGAGCAGATTAATATACTTCCAGATATTCAAAGTCAGTTGCATAATGTGTCGGGGTTTCTCCAGCTTCCTTGTTCCCGACACTTTCTTGGTGAACCTGCTTTTATTGATCACCCCGATTGTGGTTGGAAACTGGTAGCCATGTGTCCTTCGCCACCACATCAGAAGTAAAATCTGTCATTGTGGTGTTTTGTAGAGTTTGTCCCACGATCCATGTAGCACAGACACGAACACGTGACATGGCATAGACACAAAACCGACACTCCAAAATGTTAATTTTAGAAATTTGAAGGACACAGACACGTTTGGGGGCACTTCCAAATATTTTTTTTATACTATTATATGAATACAAAATACATTATAAAGCTCTAATTGTGAATGTATAACACCATGTATACCTGAAGGGGTAAGTCATTCACAAACTTTTTCGACAAAGGCGTTTTGTCACTTGGTGTCTTTGTAATCAATAAAACATCATCTGTCACACAAAAAATAAGACTTCCCAAGTTTTAATTGGTGTGTATACTATGACAATTGACAACCCGAACTTGTTTTGCGAGTTTTTGGAGAGTGTCCGGAGGATTTATTTTTAAACGTCCCCGGAGTGCTCCAAAGAAAAACGTTACAGGAAAATAGGATACTTCAGATTTAAGTGTTGAACGCGTGTCCGGAGAGTGTCAGTGTCTAATAATTGTCCGACACTGGTACATGACGTTTTATGAAGTGTCTGTGCTACAGCCCATGATATTCTTCCCTTTAGCATGTTAGGGCCTGGCCCTGCGATTTGGTTGGAAAAAAGGGAACTGCCTTAGAACCCTTGTTTACCAAAATACTGTTGTCAAATTTCTCATTGTTAAGCGCTTTTTTCCTGCCTCCTTGTCTTGGGAAGTGATTTGGCACTCCCAACTACTCCATGTTGAGTGCTACTTGGAAACATGCTCCACACCATAAAGGGGTTGTCAAAGAATCTTTCCTCGTATTGGATCTTGGACCAGAAATGAATCGAAGCAATGTGTGACAAGCTGAGATGGGTCTTTAGTATTTGATTTGAGGCTATAAGAAAAGCGACGTGTACCTTAACTCGATTGAGAATATAACCCTGAAAAGAATCACGATCACCTAGAGGAAGGATCTATGTAGCCAATCGTTGTTAAGTACTTAAGTTGAGATGTATATAGATCTTTCTAAGACTTGTCCGATATTTCTTCTAAACGGGATTTCTTGTTGCAATGAAGTGGAACGGGGAAGCTTCATACACATCTTACGATTTTGCTCTACTTGGGTAGGGCTTCAAGGTCTTTAAGGATATTGCTTCCACTAAAACTTGGGTTTTGCTCATGCCATCTATCCTTGTGTTGTCCTTGTTTCCTAGACTTTAGTGTGTGCGACACGTGGTGCTTAAAATATGTGAGAAGGTTTGAAGGTCCTATTAGGCTCGGATGGACTGGTAATATCTCTTCCTCCGTTCTTTGAATATATCCATGTCTTTTTGAGTTCGGGATGGATACTCTCCATGTTTCGAACTCTGTAGGCGTGGTTTCCCGCATCCTTTTCATTGGCCTGTTATCTCAAGTGTTATGAAATTTCCACTCAGAGATATACTTTGGCGTGAACATTTCTCGGTCTAAAAATTGCACTGCTACATGGTTGGAAGTCCATCGACTTTAAAGCTACCATTTGGAACTTTTCGAGTGTTCCAGGGGATTTTAGAAATATAAGACTGGCATTCAAGTTTGGACGTGTCTCAGGTCTTGAAACTACAAGGACTAATTGTGTTCTCCTCCATCATTTATTTATTACTGCCTCCACCCTATTTTGTTTGTCAAATGGGGGATGAGCCATGGAAAATGGGAAAATTGCATTTTGTGCTATGCAAAATCAGCTCATCCTCTTTATTTTTACTTTCTTGGTTGCAGGTCTGTACCCAACGCTCATGGAAACGCCCGTATGGGGTGGGTTTGCTTGTAGCTGGCTTGGATTAATCCGGGGCCCACCTTTACTACAATTGCCCAAGTGGAAACTATTTCGAATATCAAGCCTTTGCCATTGGGTCCCGCACAACCTGCAAAGACATACTTGGAACGCATAGCTCTTCACGTGAAGATCTGCTCAGGGATGCCCTTTTGCATTAAGGGAAACTCTTCATTTATAATTGACGAATCCTTACTATTTTATAACTTCCATAAATGTAAGACTAAACTCTTTAAGAATAGTAGCATGGCTGTTTAACCTCCTTCTCCAAGCTTGTTCTGGTGGGGCAGCACTATCAAAATCAAGCAGCAAGCGAAGTTTGAGGAAATACAATCAGTATGAGTGGAAAATAAGATAAACTAATACTCCTACAAATGTGTCAGATATGGTCATAAATGCATCAATACGAAGTGGGAGCTCCAACCGACACGCCCAAGTAATCTTCTCATGTCCTTAGTTCCTATGGGAGTAATAACTTCCCTAAAGTCCAAAATAACATTGCAAAAATCTTGGAAGCCAGATTTTGGGGAGCACAATAAGGAATCTGATCAAAAGAAAGCTCTAGCCAACTGATGAACAAAAATGGTGGGAAAGAAAAATGAGATTAACTTTGAAAAGAAAGATTACTAGCACTTACGCAACATTTTGAAAGGAAAGAATATCCGTAGCATCACCAGCATACAAGTCATTGGGATAATAAGATTTACTTTGTGAAATACAGGATAAGAAAAATAAGTTTTGGATGCCCCCCTAAGAGAGTATATGCGCAAAAATTGTAAACCCAAGTCCTTTAATCTACAAAGTATAAAGCATTCACCTGGAAATGATTTTAGCATTAATTGGGATATGATTTTAGCATTCGCTCTTTATATTTTGACAGTTCTTTTTTTCCTTTATTCAAACAGATCTACAACATTGTTCTTTGATATAACTTCTAATTCACATTTTCATAAGGGTCAGTGTTTGGAGAGTAGAGATGGGTTTACTATTTACTACGGAACTACAGCTGAAAAAGTTTCCGCAACCAAATAACTTTCTGTAAAGAAAATGATAACGAACAGGTAAATTAAAAAGGTCTTTTATGGGTTCGCTACTTCGAGTAATGCTTGTCTGCTGCTACTCCCATCACAAGCTTCCTGATACCATGCTGATTTATAAGTTCCACAATACCCTTCTCAATAGAGTTCATTTCAATGTGTAGTACGTCTACATGTACCTAAACAAGAAGAAAGACACAATACAAATGAAGTTCAATGAGTCCGTTGATTCCTCTACACAAAGGGAAATCATAGGTGTAACTATAAAATTAGTAGCTTGGAGCTATTTGAAAAAACCAAAGTGTCCTTTGTATTGCGAAACACTCAAGGAAATTGCATGATTCCTTCGTTCTTCTAACTTTGAAGTATTGACAGATACTATCTAGGAACACGCATTCTGAATCAATTAATAAAGTTAAATTTTCAAGAATAACATTCGAAGTTGTAAGAACTTTCTCTTATAATGTATGGTAAAACTAACACAAACACACCTGCTGCATGACAACAAGGCCATGGAATTACAAAAAGAGAAATGATTTTAAAAGAAAGAATTAGAGAGTACCCCTGCCCGGATAAACATTGTGTTGTAATCTTGTAGAAGCTTATTCATGTCTTGCCTCTCTACCTTGCGGTATACCCTGACGTGATCCTCTATCAGTTGGCTAACTGGAAGTTTGGTATACACTGCAAACCAAAAAGACAATAAAAACAGAGTCGGTGCGAAGTGCGAACGTCCAAGTAATGACTGAAAACGATTTCTATACTCCATCAATCATCAAGTAAAACCCATGTCAAGAAAAGCTGGGAAGTGAAACCAAAAGCAAAGAAAGAGCAGTGCTGCAGCAGTAAAATTAACATACTCAGAAGAGAAACCACAATATTATGAAGCAAGAAATTTACTCGTGTGAATCTGTTGAGCAGGCTCATGAACATGAAGAATGCATAATGCATATATTTCTTCCACTAGAGTTGTGCAATGCCCAAGTAACAACCGATTTGCTCTCTTTAATGTCCTTTCCCACCGCAATAAACATCTTATCTTCGACAACTTGAACAGGTGGCAGTGTTGATTCCCCCATGATTTCACTCCTACTTGCCATCATTTCGGAGATTTCCATATCAGGGTACCTTATTGGATTGATCTCTTGAGGGTATCAAAGGGATAGGACTGCCACAGCTATGGAAACTCCAGTTCCCCCTCTCTCTAAAACCTCCCTTTTTTCTGTGAGTTTTACCCTTGTCATTCACATTTCACCAGATACCAAAAATGCCCAAATTGTGTAAATCTCCTAACATAGACATTAGACAACTTCAACCATGACTTTTGACACCTCTATTTTGCTTGGCTAAATGCAAGATGTTAATGCTTTGGTCTCAATTTTGACAAAATTGCTATGACACCAAAGATGAGAACAAAATCTGTATCGGGCCTAATGTTGCACGCCTTTAGTGCAAGAAGTACTTTAGTTGAGGGGAAATGGTTAGATTCCCGATATGTGTGGACATGTACCCATTTGTATTCCTTGATGTTCAAATTGGCACAAAAAGCTTCCTACCACTGCTTCCAACTGTGGTAACAACATCTTTCATAATGTTTGCTATAAAAAAAAATGATCCTCAAGCTTTCTTCATTCATATTTTTGTGAGGCTCTCATTGCCTCTAACAAAAATCGCATGCCCATTCTAAACAAAGCACAACTACCACATAAGAAACTCCATGGAAACCAATCATGCCTCCTTATATACACAATTTTAAAAATCACATGCCCATTATAAGGCATGATTGGTTTCCATGAAATTACCGGATCCATTAAAGAAGCCAACGCCGTCCTCTTTAGGTTGTTAAATAGAACACTTTGGATTGTTAAAATTCTTCGTTTTGAAACATGTGTAGCAGAACACAATTCACTAGAGTATTAGCATTCCTGGACAACATAGGGCAAGATTTGGCTATGATAGTTGGTTATGATAGTAAATGAAACAGAGAGAAATTCAGGTGAATATCAAAGGCAATAAGAATAGGCAAATATACCTGAGAAAAACTCCAATGACAATAGAAGATCAAATCAACATTATACAGATTTCTGTCGCCAATGCAACAATGGTATGCATTACGGCTGTATGAGAGTTCACCTACTTAAAGATGGCTTCTGCAAATTGGAGTCCAATCTGCAGCAGCTCTCCAACATTCCTTAACATTATACCATGCAATCCCTGTTCTTCATAATTTGCTTTCCGCTTTTCACATGCTCAACATACTTCAGAGACTTCTAATAGGGTTGGTTTGTTAATTGATTCAAGATTCCTAGTTAAAAGGGGCATGCAACAAGAAAACCTGTCCTGCTCCTTTTCTATGCCTAAGTTTAACTTGTATCTTTCTGATAAAAGCAAATAAATAGGTTTTGTGAGCATCACAACCTTCATAGTCACCACTAGAATGCTATAATAAATCAGATGTAAAACAACACTCTTGGATAAGTAAGGTCACCTGATTCAATCCAGTCTCCCTTTCTTCCAAAATTAGTTGGTCAGTTCATTCTCTAGCTTTCTATTGTATAAACCTTTAAAATTTAAAAAGTGACCAATCCAACAAGCAGGAACGGAAGTCGGTCAGAGGCCATAACAAAAACCATAGAGAGAAAGGGATTCTTACAAGCACGTGTGTGGACTATGTACCTATACCTAAGAAAATTATAAGCTTACGTAGTTACGTGTACAACTTCTATGGGGTAACGAAATGTATTATGTATCTGTAAATTGTACATAACATAAATGGCACAATAGAAAAAACCCAAACATGTAACATGCAGGAAACAATGGATAAGTGTCGGGAATCTATAAATTACTTGCAAATTGTCACTATTTAAATACTCCTAAGGGACAAAGCATGAGCTTTTTCATAACTACTGGCGCAATGTCCAGTGTGTAGCCACTTGACAACAATATATTCACAAAACCTTGAATTTGTCCCAAAAAAAGCAAACTGCTCAAAGAATTTGTTAACTTTGGCTGATCTCACCATCTATTCGCAAATTAGAGCATGAACCGCCAATCTTCGACCCTAGGATGTTGAATACGGACTAAGGGCACTTATATTCAAACTAAAAACCACCACACCCAAGCACTATATTATTATTCTAATTATTTGACAGTGACACTGCAAGATTTTCAGATACCAGTCCATGGATTAGAAGTTAGAAGTCATATTACGACCCACCAATATATGCTTCAGGTAAAAACAATGAATCCCTCAGCACCCTAGTATGATATTGACATATTGTCCAGAACAAAATCGTTTGTATTTCCAATTTGGGATGTTCCGAATTCTTAGTCCTCTTTGGAAAGTCGAAGGATAAAACTTTAACTATTTTCCAAACTCACCCACACAGAGCTAAAAATGTACATAACATTGATATAAAGCAGTAAAATGGGCAATGAATACTGATAACTCAACGTTGAACTCATGTCACGCCCCAAATCCGGAAGCATGACCGGCCGTGAACCATTTAACAATTATGGAACACGAAGCCAAAATAAAAATATTTTTAACAACTCAAACAAATTAAAAAGAACTGCATATTTTATTCAAGCCAAAATACGTGAACCAAACCAATAAATTTTTATAGCAAAATGAGCCCAATATCCAATATCCTCCAAC
>JAXBDA010006017.1:0-22151 GCA_036023075.1 Gaultheria prostrata | reverse complement strand
CAATTACTGGAAAAGATGCAAGATGCAACCTTATTTTTATAGCTCAAACAAAAAAGAATAATACACAGTTGTAGGAAAGGCCAAGTCCCACAATCAAGCCTAAAACCAAAGAGCAACTAAACTATACAGATTCAAGAAAAACAGACAAAACTAAACCCCAACCATTGCAGAAAATTCCAACACATGCACATGTATTTGTGTAAGACCCATGGCCGACAAAACTAAACCCCAGCTAGTGCAGAATATGCTTGTACAAGTCACCGATTCTACTATGGTCCTAATGAACTGAAGCACATGGTTAACGGGTAGCCCAATCAGCCATGGTTGTACATAATCCAAGAGAACAAAATTATTCACATGGAGCAGGTCATGTATCAGATGAACTGCTTCAGAAAGTGTGTAGCTACAAGCCTCCCTCGTGTGTTCACAGAGAGCTTCAATTCGCTTATCTCCTTGTCGATGTCCTGCAATTTGAAAAAAATGAAACTTCTCAGTTGGAAGAAAACAACATACCATACGCAAAAAGAGTGCACTAAAAACTGATGAACACAAATCTCCAGCTAATTCAGTCACATCAGCCAAAGGATTAAAGATTCTTAAGAAATGGATGAAATTGGAACAACACTCGGCTTGTTGCCCTTTTCATCGACTAGAGGAGATTTATAACATTGCGAAAGTTAGTATTGTTAGAATACTTAGATTAGCACTGTGAAACAATGGTTCCATTTTGCATCTTTCTGGAAAACACTATTCCACTTCACAAGTTCATCGCGTTGCAAAGAAAATATATCAAGAAAACTCAATTTGACAAAACGGCATCCATCAATCAACCTACAGTTACGACAACAATGAACCAAACGGAACCGAACATGACATTGCAGAACCTTGACAATATCATTCACTTACTGAGTACTCCTCAAAAAAGAAACTGACGTAGCTATTATTTCTTACGAAATGCTAACCCCTATAAAAAATATTCAGATAGAAATACAGTCTACAGCGGAGAACACTGAAGTTACTCTCCTTCAATGGGCATAATACATCATTTGGCACCACATCACAAAAAATCACCACTTGGATTGAAATCCTTCCCAAGAATCTACTGAACAAGATGTTTTGGCCACCAAAGAAACTGAATTTCAGACACAAATACCTTGCACCTTTGATTTTAGGGTTTTTCAGAACAATGAAAAATAACTAAAAAATTCGAAATAGATGGAATCTGAAACACACATACATTACACAGAAGCAAGATTTTCAAAAACCGTAACCCTAGATTAGGGTTTTTCAGAACAATAAAAAAATAAGTCAAAAATTCGAAATAGATGGAAGAGAAAGCGTATCAGAATCGTAACCTAACCCTAGTTTGTGGTACCCATCGAATCAAACGCGAGAGAGAATGAGAGAAGAGAAAGCTGTCTCTTTGTTAGAGCTACCCTAGAACGCGAGAGAGAACGAGAGAAAGAGAAGGAGAACAATACCTTTATGAATCGGATCCGGGAAAGGTAGAATGGAGCCGGCTTGGGATCTTGTTCGTCGTCGATCGATTGGAGTAGCTGCTCGTCGTTTCTCTCTTCTCGTTTCTCTCTCTGCTATCTCCTCTGAGAAGTCTCGACTAAAGAGAGAGGGGTTTGAATTGGGTTTGCCCATTTTTTGACCCGGATGATACTTTTGACCCGCGAACCATCTCTTAAGTGAGAGACGCGCCTGGGCCGTTGGATTTAATCCAACGACTGTGGATAAGGGTGCCGGATACTGTGCAAAAATGGGCTGCCGGATGTGAAGTGGATTGTATATATATATATATATATATATATATATACTATTAAATATTATTTTAATCTGGCCGGGTCGGGCTAAATCTTAAGAGATTTTTCCAAACCCAACTCATTTAATAAATAAACTTAAAATCTCAATCCAACCTAATTTTATGAGTATAAAAATTATCCCGAACCTCTAAAAAAATGGGCTGAGCTGGAATGGGTAGACTGGCGGGCTTCCGAGCTGGTGTGTACCTCTAAGTAAGCAGGCCAAAATAGGCCTAGTAGGAGTATTATTTAGGCCTGATTTGGCAAATAAACATAAACATGTTTTTTTGATTTATGTAGCAATAGACCATAAACTCCTTTGGTTTCAAATAGTATTTATTCCACTCCTTCTTCCATATTGATCGTCGATCCACATACGTGTCACAAAAAAATTACCACCTATTTTTTGGTCATAGGAGTGTTGTTTATTGGCCCCAAATAAATACCCAAATAAACCAAAAAATATATTTATATTTATTTGTCAAATCAGGTCGCGCATCAATATAAAACATGGTTTAGTGTTTGGAAGGAAGCAGTCAAGTGTTTGGAAGCAAGCAACCTCTCATCATTTCAACCCTCCAGAGAGTGAGAGAGAACAGAGGTGTGAGAGAGACGAATCGAAAATGGAGCACAAGTACGAGCAGTTCAAAGGCCAACCGAGACTCCCCAAATTCGTAGTCCCAAAACGTTACGTAATCAACCTCAAACCGGACCTCGCCAGTTGCACATTCACCGGTACCGTCGAAATCTCCGTCGACGTCGTCGCCGACACCAAATTCATCGTCCTCAATGCCGCCGATCTCACCGTTAGCGGTGACGGCGTGCGCTTCACAGATCACAGCGGTCTCAAGGTATCACCCACTCTATCATCTATTCTAATATTGAAATAGATAACACCAGTTGATTCGAAAAAAGTTTCGGAGCTGTGCCACAACGTTGATTTCCATCATTGTTTTAAATTTTACAACTATGTTTATTATACCATCAACCTATTAACACACGCACCCTCGGGGTGTTTGCCCAACTTCTAGTGTTAAGAAATGCAATCTAGTGTTTGATTCCTTGTATAGTTGTTGAAGAAGTGGGTTTTGTCTAGGCATTGGAGGCTTTGGAGGTTAAACTATTTGAAGAGGATGAGATCATGGTGGTGGAGTTTTCCGAGAATCTCCCGTTTGGAGTCGGGGTTTTGTGCATTGCCTTTGAAGGAACCCTGAATGACAAAATGAAAGGCTTCTACAGAAGGTAAAAACCCAGTTTATCTTCACGTCTTTAGGAAATGATTTTTTGCACTCCTTTTCTTGTTTTTATTTCCGTGAAATGAAAAAAAATGCCCTTCATATGTGCAAAGTGAGTTAATAAGTATGGATGAGCTTGGTAATTTTGCACGGATTAAAATAAGAAAAGGAGTGCAAGAGAATGAAAGGAAGTGCCAAAAACATTTCTCTATGTTTGTGTATATATACCAAGGTTTTGAAATCGGGATACGTATTGTGTATTGTTTTTCTTATTTTATAAATCGGATCAGGATAGGTATCGCGTATCGTAAGATACGTAACCATAATTAATATACAATTAACAAGTATTTTGTTCCTAATATCACCAACCAACTAAGTTTTTAAGTTGCAAAATTCCAAGTCTCTCAACTGGGATTTATCAGATTGAGGTTTCTTGCTACCTTAGTTAAGGAAAGAAAATAAAATCCCTAATAATTTTCTCCCAAAACATGATCAAAGTATGGTTTTTCCTCTATTCAAGCCCTACATTGAGGTTGGATATCTTTCAAATGGTTTGAATGTCGCTCAAACGACTTAGATTAATGCGTTTGAGTTTCCACTTTTTACAATAATGTTTGAATTTCTTCCATTAAGTAATTGTAGGATACATACTGAATCGGGATACGCATACATATTGTTAGGATGCGCCATTGTATCGTAGGATTTCTATACAAAAAGGATACGGGATTGGGTTACGATTGTAGGATTTTTACAACAATTGTATATACTTGTATATTTATCTACTGTCATTGTATCCTCACGCGACATCATCCAATGAGTGTTGCATGTGACCATGACATCATTTTAAATGATTGACAGAAGTACAGAATTTCTGGAATTTTCATACTCTGATATTTGTGAGTTGAAGTTTGTTGAAATTATAAGAGGCAAAGTGAACTTAGTACTTCCATTAACGATTGCAGCCCGTGTTTTGAAAACTTGCTAAGAAGTAAGGATGAGTTTCTCGCTTCACTTGAACAAGTTACTTTTTGTCAAGGTTCTAAAACTCACTAGGCACTCCCAGGGGGGCCGGGCACCTTCTAGCTTCCAGGGCCGAGTACTAGGCGCCTAGTCGGGCAATTAGTCGGTGAGGGGCCTTCTAGCGCCTAGGAGGCGAGTACTCGGCCTTCCAAACCTTCTTTGAGAACACTGTTTTCTTTGTGGTATTTGTTATATTCTCCCCATAATTGCGTTGGTACCTCTCAATTGGTCTGCTGATATCTTTAGAATCTGCACGACATTGTCAGTTTTTATTTTTTTATAAGGAGTTTGTTTATCCTTGGCTCTGTCACACTAACACACACACACACACATGCAGACAGACATCTATATAATCTGTTTTTTCTTGTGTTATGTATAAGGATAAATCCAGATAGGTAGTTGGCAATGTTGTAGTGAACTAATTATAACATCCGAACTTCTTATTTTCATGGTGCATATTGCTTGCCGGTGATTGCCACCTCAATAGAGGACACCTTGGTGCATACATAATTACACGCACAAGGACACAGGGTTTATGTTGATCTTATGTTGTATTACTTGACTCTGTGTCCGTTTATTTTATGTTTTTCTTTGTATTTAGTAAGTATGAGCATAATGGGGAGAAGAAGAACATGGCAGTGACACAGTTTGAACCTGCTGATGCTAGGAGGTGCTTTCCATGCTGGGATGAACCTGCTTGTAAGGTGCCAAATTTTCCCTAGTTTTTTCATCCTTGCATGCGTGTGTGTGGCCATCTCCTGATGTGTAGATCCAGAGAAAAAAGTCCTTTCCCTCTTTTGCCCAAATAGTATTTAATTTCATACCTAAAAACATGATTGTATGATGAGGGAGCTCACTCCCTGCCATTACTCTCTCTCTCTCTCTCTCTCTCTCTCTCTCGCTTGTTGCACCAAGAATGAATGTAGTTGATTTTAGGAACCACATCACATTTTCCTATGACCGTGGCAACTGTTCTTCTACAAAGCTAACTGAATAAAATTATACAATGTACATTCCAATGGCACAAAGCTAATTGAATAAGATTATACAATGCACATTCCAATGGTGAGAACCTGACTTGAACTCTTAAAAGGACTAGCGAATGCTCTTGCCTAAAGGCACGTAGCATATTCTGAATCAAACATAAGTACAGAAATTTAGTCCTAACTACATGGTTCAATAAGAATGTATATCACAAATCTATGCTCGTGATTTACCACCTATCTAATATAGTAATACCACACAAATCAAACACTATCTTACAAAGGCAAACAATTATGTACGGTGGGGATATCCGATATTAAATATTACGAATGCCTAAGCAACAGGAACAAACAAAGGTTTGTTTGTAGATGTGCCGTGCTTAAAGAAAAATTAGGATACCCATATGGTTAGTTTCTCGCTTCTTGAGGTAAAAATTCTTATAACAGAGAATTAAAAGAGATTCAAAAAATGTCATCCAACCGCCATGGCCAACCAATGATCTATAATACTGTTTAATCTTGGTCAGCAATATCGGCCTTGAAAAAGTCCTCATTGAAGCTTTATAAATGCCAATTCATGTTGTCAACACCCTTCCAGGGTGCTGCTGTCTCTCTGTCGCATGTCTTGATTTAAGGGCTGGGCAAAACTTCTTCCTTCTTAGGCATGCAGTTCGATATGTCCCCAGGAAAGCAACTTCGAATCCACTTGAAATTTGAGGATAGTAAAACATATCAAGCTCCTAAAGTACATTGATGTTAGTTGCTAAGGCCATGCTTAATTAGTAAGACTAATGACGATTCCATAGGGTAGTATCTTAGCGGAGAGAGGAAAATTTCTATGTCGAATGTCAGTGTTGTGTCAGTTGTTCGTGTCTGTGCTCCATAGGCAATCACCATTTGATTTTGTCAAATTTTAATTCATCATGCCTTCGAAGAGGATTCAATTTTCATGCTTTTTAAAGTTATGCTGCAAAATATCAAGAAAACGAAAAAAAAAAAAAAAGCGCAGACAGTCAAACTAAAATCGTTCAGTTTATCGAGGTGAGGTGGGTATATGCGAAAAACATGCAGATAAACACCCACTCTCTGAAATCTTACCCACGGCAAGTAAAGCACAATTAGCTCCCCAAGGATGATCTCATGCAAAAAATATGCAAGTTAAGTGGGGTTACTTTGAAGATGTAGGCCCCAAAGTCATGATGTTTTGTTGACTTTAAGTTGACATTGTGAATAGCCACGAAAATTAGAGGAAATTCTCCATGCAATTGACTGTTATACCTTTCCAAAGAATAAAAATGATTCTGGGGCCCACGAATCGCAATAAACCATCTTGGTGGTATTGTCGAATGCCGATAATTGTCCGCGCATCATTCTTCTTTTTTCCGTTTAATTTCAGCCATTGAAAGCATCAAAAAGTTATTTCTTTTTTCCTTTTTTTTTCCCCTGGCAAAGGAAAGTTAGTTTGTGTCAATACATTTCAAGAAATCTTCCCTGTTTTTTTATATCGATGGGACATATTTCCCCTGCACATATTGAAAAGCTGTAGTCATGATATGCGATACTTTTCATGCTGAACGTTTTGCAAAGAAAATATGTTGAAGAGAACACAGTTTTAGGACAACAGAAGGTCGAAATGTGTTTCTTTCACCCCAGGTGCTTTCATCTATGGGGAAATGAAGTGAATGTCGCAATACTTGCCCTTAATATTTCATCTTGTTGCTCAGGCTACGTTCAAGATCACATTGGAAGTGCCGACTGAGCTTGTAGCTCTTTCCAATATGCCAGTTGTTGAAGAAAAAAGGGATGGCGATATTAAGACTGTTCACTATGAGGAATCACCTATCATGTCTACATATTTGGTGGCAGTCGTTATTGGCTTGTTCGATTTTGTGGAAGATCATACATCTGACGGTATGATGCACCATCTTCGAATATATCTTAAGTGAGTGTGTATCACAGTTTAATATTTGGTGCAATTTTGCTGGTACACAGGAATCAAAGTTCGGGTTTACTGCCAAGTTGGTAAGGAAAATCAAGGGAAATTCGCTTTAGATGTTGCTGTCAAGACACTTGAACTTTACAAAAAGTATGTTGCCTTCCCTGTTCATTGCATCAAAAGTAGTCATTCATTTTATATAAAGTTCATCGAATTATCTAGTGATTTCACTGGGAAGTTCACTTCATTATTGCTTCGGCAATAGTATTTTTCTGTGTTCTCTGCAATATTACTTGTTTTTTATGTTATTGTCTCTTGGGGTGCTTCGCTAATGTCTGTATATATCCAATTTTTCACGAACTATTTGAAATTTTGGAGGTACTTTGCTGAGCCATATTCACTACCCAAATTAGATATGGTTGCAATCCCTGATTTTGCCGCTGGAGCCATGGAAAATTATGGTCTGGTTACGTATCGTGAAACGGCTTTGCTGTTTGATGACAAACACTCGGCGGCTTCTAACAAGCAAAGGGTATTGTTCAGTGCTGAAATGAATTTGGATTGGTTATGTTTTTTGCCAATTTGACATGCATTCATATTGGCTTTCCAATGCCACTGGAATAGGTTGCTACTGTTGTGGCCCATGAACTTGCACACCAGTGGTTTGGCAACCTGGTGACAATGGAATGGTGGACTCATCTTTGGCTGAATGAGGGCTTTGCAACATGGGTATTTCACTTTGATTCAATGGTTTTTTTTCTTGTGCTTATTACTGTGCATGGTAAGTCACGTATATGTGGATTTTGTTGGTCCAGGTGAGCTATTTGGCGACTGATAGCTTGTTTCCAGAATGGAAAATTTGGACACAGTTTCTTGATGAAAGTACCGAGGGTCTTCGGTTGGATGGGCTTGCCGAATCGCATCCGATTGAGGCAATTTTTCTTCTCAGGGATTTAGCATCGTGACTTCTAATTAACTTATTCTTCAGAATGTTGTGTATCCAAAAGCTTGATATGGAGCATCTTTTTTGTTACAGGTGGAGATTAATCATGCATGCGAGATTGATGAAATATTTGATGCCATTAGTTATAGGAAAGGTGCATCTCTTATCCGCATGCTGCAAAGCTATCTTGGTCCTGAATGCTTTCAGGTTTGTCCTTCAGTTGCTTTGCGTTTGTGCTTGATTTTTTTGCCAGATGGTCCTTTAGTTGGTATTCTTGTCCATTTTGACTAGTCAATGAGAAAAATTGAACTCTTTCCTTGTTTGCCCTTCATTCCCATTACGGATGTGCACGGGTTGGGATTGACCATAACCCCCCACCCGACCCGATCACATCGGGTTGAGAAAATGAGCACCCGATTTCGAACCATTGTGAAACAGAACACATCAGGCTGGTCGGGTTTTATCAAAACCCAGACAAATGAGTTTCAGATCTGGGGAGATGGAGAAGGAGACACATATGGCAGAAGTTCATAAGCGACCATAGCTGTTTCTAAGTTGTTCTTTGGCATTGATTCAGACAAGATGCACCGGTGGTGGTCTAGTTGAGGATCATCGACTTTATTTAGGGGGTGTTACAGTGGGTTTGGTTCAGAAGTGAGAAGGGTGAAGGTATATATATAGAGAGAGAGAGACCGGGGGGGGGGGGGGGGGTGTTGGATGGCATGTTGGGAAAGATGGCGTAATTTACTCCTTTACTGCAGTATTCAGTACGTTGGACGTTGGAAAAGAGAAGGGGAGAGAGAAAGTCAGAGAGAGAGAGTATATGGTGTAATTGACGTGCAATGTATTGGAAATTTGAACCTTGAAAACGGCAAGGCTTGAAAAGGATAAGTGTAATCATGAAGTCCAGTGCTATTATGCCATGTGTACCGCACTACTAATAACTCATAGTATTATATAATACCGTACATAGGGTCGGGTCTCGGGTTGGTTGGTTTTGCTAAATTTGAACCAACACCTGACCCGAGAACCAATTTTCTGAGGAAGCTTAACCCGTAACTGACCTATTTCTGGGTTCTAAACTGACCGAAACCCTTCTGGTCGGGCCGGGTTCCGGATTTTTTTGCTAACGCCTAATTCCCTTAGTCAAATTCAAACACAAAAGTGGAGGGAAAAATGCATGAGATCTAAAAGGTAATCATTGCATTTTAAAAATACGGGTCATCTTGGAAAATCATTTATTTGGCAGAGCAATAAATTTGTTTCCTTAAAAAGTTGGATTCCCAAAGAGGGAAACACTTTTTGGGACGGACTCCCCAAATGTTTACCTGTACAAAAATAATTGATCCCTGTTTATGCTGATTATGAAGAAAATGGCCAGACTAATGTTATTTATTGCTAATTCATTGTGCTTTTCTGTAATTCTCCCTTATTGTATGTTAGCCTTCAATTACAGAATATAATCTAATGTTTTCTTTTTACTTATGTTACTTTCATGACAGTAACCTAGTGTTTTTTCGGTGATTTCTTCATGCAATTAGAGGGCACTTGCTTCGTACATAAAGCAATATTCTTGTTCAAATGCAAAGACGGAAGATTTGTGGGCTGTCCTTGAGGAGGAATCTGGTGAACCGGTGAACAAACTGATGAATTCATGGACAAAGCAAAAAGGTTACCCAGTTGTCACGGTCAAAGTCAATGATGATAAATTGGAGTTTGAGCAGGTTCCTTTTTACAAACCTTTTGTCACTCGTCTACTGATGTGCAAAATTTAGTACATTTATCATGACTTCTCTTGACAGTGATCTTGTACCTTATGTATCAACAGCATTTTTACTTATATAGAAAACTTAAATACATTCTGACAGTATGCATCTCATTTAATTGCAGTCACAATTCTTGTTGAGTGGTTCCTGTGGGGATGGGCAGTGGATTGTGCCAATGACGTTATGTTGTTGCTCATACGATGCTCGCAAGAATTTTCTATTGCAAGGAAAAACTGAAATTCTAGATACTAAGGAATTCCTTGGTTGCTCAGTTTCCCAAGGCAGGCTTGCAGAGACAGGAACTTGGGTAAAAGTGAATGTTGACCAGACTGGTTTCTATAGGGTGAAATATGATGACGAACTTGCCGGCAGACTTAGATACGCAATCGAGACCAAATGTTTGTCTGCGACAGATAGATTTGGTAATTTTGTCGCTTGAACTTGTACTTAATTGTGTTAACATACAATGCGAGTTGTTAACATTCAGTTATTCTTTTCCACAGGAATTTTGGATGATTCGTATGCCTTGTGTATGGCTTGCCAGCTGCCTTTGGCCTCCTTGCTCACTTTGATGGGTGCCTACAGAGAGGAACTTGAATACACTGTTCTGTCCAACTTGATTAGTGTAATGATGACCTCCTTATGCATTGTTTTGTTCTCTCAAACCTTCAACCATTTCCAAGGAGTTGGGTCCTAATTTCCATTTTTTGTTTCCGCAGATAAGTTCCAAAATTGCAAGAATTGCAGCCGATGCCGCTCCTGAACTGCTGGATTGCCTCAAATTATTTTTTATCAACTTATTCCAGCATTCTGCAGAGTTAGTTACTTCCATCAAGAACTTCTAGATTAGCTTCGTCTTGGAATTTATGGCATCTAAGGACACAAAGTAGTGTTATTCTATGCAATTCTGAGCTGCCTAGTGGATCACTGTTATCCGGACATTGGTTGCATTCATGTTTTCACAGATTACCGTAGTTGTTATGCATATGGGCATGTTAGATGGATTCGGGTACAGATGTCGGGTGCGAGCATGTGCCAAAGTGTTGGATTTATATCTTTTTTATTTCAAGGTCATGGGGACACACCTTAATATTCATATTTCTACTATACTTCCCTTGTTTTCTGGGATGATGGTGTTTACAAGCTGCCTGAAATAGTTTATGCGTAAGGTTAGTCTTATCTGAGTGTCGGGTGTTCTACAGGGTTACTATGTACATTTATAAGAGTCAGTGTCCCATAGGGGACAGGAGAGTAATGGTTCGTTTACACCTCCTTTAATTTTATGTTGGCCTCCTATTTCTAGTTATGTTTCTATGTATTTGTTTGGTGATTTGAATTTCCATTGTGAGAGATATTAGCTCGACGACATAGTCACATGCATGGTATACATGGGAGATGTATCCAACTGAGGGTAAGGAGTAATACCTATCCCATTTAAAGTTATAAGGGCCATAATAACAAAACTTGTTTGCATATTTATGTTCTGTGATTGATTAGTTTGTATCCATTATAAACGGTGACCTAGTTATGGTCATGAATTGTAGTTCCACATGTTTACAAAAAAGCTTTCTAGTATGGCATTATCAAGGCTACCTTCAAGAGGCTCTCACCAAGGGAGAATTATAAAGCTCCTATTGATCCATTCGCAGTAGAGGAGTTATATGTATATGTTTGTTGTTAGCTAGAAATATTAATGAAATGTTTTAGAAACAGGCAACCACTATGGAGTAGTAAACCAAGGAATTTGTGAGTCTGGGCTACTGGAAATGGATATAAAAGTAACATATTAGGATAATAGATAAAATGCAGTATCATCTGCTGTCAGACACACAGTTCAGTCCCTAAATGCATCAAAGCAGTGCTGTCAACTACTAAACCTGACAAGAGAAACTGATCTGATGAATTTCATAGCAGATTGTTTATTTAACTTTCCAAAAACCTGGTAAGGACTTGAGGCGCTTCCCTCATTTATCCAATTTGTTTTTTGAGACCTAATTGTCGAGAACTCCGCAATTTTCGTATGTGAAGTAGATAGCATCCTTTTGTACCTTCTATTTCTGTTTTTATCTCCTGACGGGTTAAGTTTCTTTCCAGAAAACTTGGATGGGATCCTAAGCAAGGTGAGAGTCACTTAGATGCCATGTTAAGGGGGGAGATCTTGACAGCGCTGGCCCATTTTGGACACGATGCTACACGATATGAAGCAAGGAGGCGTTTTGATGCATTCCTGAATGACAGACATACGCCCCTTCTCCCTCCTGACACAAGAAGGGTACTTAAAGGCGGCATTTTTTTTTTTATTTCATCCATATCCATTTAGGGTTCTGTTTTACTTCCTTATATGCCTTTTTTTTACAGGCAGCATATGTGGCTGTGATGCAAAATGTTAGCATATCGAATCGATCAGCTTATGAAGCTCTTTTAAGGATCTATAGAGAAACTGACCAGAGTCAGGAGAAAACACGAATTCTCGGTAATAACAGTTTAGTTGTGCAAATTAAACAGGAAAATGATGGGAGAGACTTGTTAATAATTAGGGTCTCACATATGTTTGTAGGTTCATTAGCATCCTGTCCAGATCCAGATATTGTGCTTGAAGTTCTGAATTTTGTGTTGTCCTCGGAGGTATCTTAGTTTTTGTTCTCTGTTATAGTTACAATCATGGTGTGGTATTTGGAAATTGATCATTGTAATCCATTGTTTCTTGAAGCCTGATGATGGCAAGTTTCTTTCTTTCTTCATTTAGGTTCGCAGCCAGGATGCTATTTATGGAGTTAATGTTGGTATAGAAGGACGTGAAACTGCTTGGAGGTGGTTTAAGGTAGTCTTGATCCCAGATTTTATGTGTGGAAACGCTAACCCAAAATATCTAATTGAATTGTCGTATTGGGACTGATAACATTTTAATTGATTATTTCTGATAAAAAAAAACAAAAACATTTTAATTGATTATTTCAAAACTCTAAAAGAGAACCTTACACAGTGAGCACGAATCAAATCATTTCAATATTCATGTCATCACTGAGACTGTAGTCTGTATAGGATCTTGCTCCAGGCCAAGCACAATTATCACAACTAACCACAAGCTTTACACAGCATCATAATCATCTGCAAATATGAATCACACCCACATCGAGAGCCTACTGAATGTACAAACCACAAAGTCACTGGTTACGTGGAGTTGCGGTATTTGTCGCCGCATCCAAACCTAACATACATCATGTCAATCCATACACAAATATGATTTAAGGCTTTCAAGTACTTGTGAGATTCCTATATAAATGATCGCATACTAACATTTAGCAATAATCGAGTAAAATTAATATTGTTTGGCATTGCTTTGGTTGGAAAGCATTATTCAGTATGCAAGCATAACGACACCCTTACATCAGTGCTAAGCTTTTGGGGTTTAAATCTACCAAAACTGTGTAGCTATCCTATGCAGATACACAAGATATCAATATGATAAAAGAGATTGTTTAAATGTTGGCCATTAGCTTGTACACCGAGGTATTAATATCGTGGTGCATTATACGGCTATTAAATGCACCATTATGACCGTATTAGAATCCTAAATCAAGGACCGATAAATATAGTTATTTGATTGATGCGGGTGTTGAAGTGTTATTATTTTGTGTTTTTTTTTTCCCCAGACGATAAGATGTTAGTGTGTTAATTAAGCTTTGGATTATGATCCCGCTGTGCTTGATGTGGTCAATCTAGAGAGAGAGAGGAATCGTAGATATTTTGAGAAGGAGGATAGGCCTTGGTTCTGAATTAAGAGTCTTTTGATTTCAACTTTGTTTAGTTGGGAGCTGAGGGAGTGCAACCCTACTATGAGTCAATTCTTTGACATGTTAGATATTTTTGGAGTATAGAGGGCTGTATATGTCCTTTTATAATTTGAGCTTTTCTTTTTTCATTTTCCTCTTTTTCTTTTGTACATGGTTGCATCCCATTGATGCCTTTTCAATAAAAATGTGTTACTTATAAAAAAAAAAGGTTATTATTTTATGTTTTTGGTTGGCTATTTGGGTTTTAATCTGTTGTAGGTTGCAACTCTATGTAGCTCTATGCATAACATCCTATTTTTGTTATTTGTTTCTATGAATAGGGGTGAAATAGGAAAATAATGGACTTTTGCAATGAGTATTAGTATTTCACAGATCGTGGTTGAAATGTCAAAATTGATTAACGCCACTATAAACTATCAATTGTACTCCATAATGCATAAGGTTAGACATATTTACCATGAGTTTTTTTGGTATTTGGCAGTACTTGAAAATGATTCATGAGCTCAGTTTCTGACTCACATTACACAGTGACCAATACTACTGATAACATTACATGACTTATTCCTAAGCCGATTGATACCCTTTTAAGTCCATAACCTCTGGTAAACTTTGACCATCCATGTGCCTTCTATCTTTCTGGAAGCTCACATCCAGCCATATCATCTTCCACAAGAATAAATGCAGCCATGGTTAGACCTGGTATGCTGATTGGTGTCACCATCTAAGAAACACCAACACTTGAAGAGTTCATGTATCATCGTCGAGCTGGCACATGGATATGTGTGGACAGGTATCTGAACATATATGACCCGCGAAAAATAATATCTGAACTATGTAGTTGTTAATTTCAGACGTGTTGCCTGACACAAGACTTGTCACCGGAGTCTTTCATTCCGAAGAGATAAGGTGCAGTCAACCACCACACGACTAAATTTTTTTAAGGTTATTTTTGGGCAGAAATCAGATTTGGCGTAACAAAAGAAGAAGAAAAGGAACAACATCACGAAGTCATGAAAACTCAATGTTCTCTCAGAATGGAGCAAATGAGAGTTCGAAAATTTTGATGTTGGACAGATCGAGTCGAACTTCGGTGTGTTCGTGTCTAACAGTGTGCTGCGTCCATACTTTTTAGATCACACTTGGTCTAATAGACCAATTACGTCGTCGTTTTCTCAACCATGACGTCAGGGCTCATGTAACCTTTTCTCGAAGGCAGAAATTAGAAACTGCAACATAGAAAATAATGAGAGCTTTTATGTGAAAACTTCTAATGCGTACTGAAACTGAACCCTTTCTTTGCTTGCTCTCCTGCGTTGTTGCTCTTCTTGCTACTACTGCGTTTATATTATAGATGATGGTAACCACTAGTGCATTATTTTTTTGCAAACAAATCCTAATTTGACAATTTGTTACTTACTCTGTACTTCCTCATGATTTTGATACAGGAAAATTGGGATCACATCTCAAAAACTTGGGGTTCTGGGTTTCTAATCACCCGCTTTATCAGCACTATCGTGTCACCGGTTCTCTCTCTCTCTCTCTCTCTCTCTCTCTCTCTCAAAGTAGGCATTACCTTGAATTGCCTTTTTCTATTCCCGTGTTACATTACCACCTCATCTTGTGGTCTATAGGGAGAATGTTTGATGTTTGATTTCTCACAAATGCTTTTTTTTCTCCCCTGTTTGTTAGTTTTCTTCTTATGAGAAAGCAAAGGAAGTGGAGGAGTTTTTCGCAAGCCGTAGTAAGCCTTCGATTGCTAGGACCCTGAAGCAGAGCCTTGAGCGGGTTCGCATTAATGCCAAGTGGGTTCAGAGCATTCAGACTGAGAAACATCTAGCAGAAGCTGTGCAAGAGTTGGCAAACGGGAAGTCCTAGGCAACACTTCTGTTCGGCTGCCACACTTTGACATCAAATGAGCTTTCAAAATAAGAGCAACATAATGATAATGGACCATGAGCATACCACCAAAGAAAACGTTCTGTTCTGTACACTTGTGGATTAGCTCGCGGATTTCGATTTCACTTGTGACTTTACTCATTCGGTTGGTTTGATGCATGTTTAAAGTGAGTTGTGAAAACGATTTTCACTGGAGTTGTGAAAACGATTTTCATGGATTGTTGCAAGTTTGGATGTTTAATCTCCGATATGGCCTTTGGCAAGATAGAACCATCTAGGTGGTACGCTGTGTTACTTCAAGGAACTTTCTTTATATAGTTTAACATAATCAGTTTTGTAGGATTTTTCTTTTCCAGAAGCTTATTGACGATTTTGGAATATCCTTTTCTGCAAGCTTTGGAAAAGAGTTCATTTTTATGCAAATCTTAGAAAAGAGGCTTATCCAAATATTTCTCTAGACATTAGAATTATAACACAGGTTGCAGAGTCTTGGAGAGCAGTTTTGCCCAAGAGATGGGGTTGACGCCTCTGTTATGGTGGTTTTGCGCGGGAGCATGCAGGCCTCTTTTATCGGCCGTTTTGTTTGCCATCTATAAGTAAATGAGCAATGCTATACACAGATTTGTTGTATACAGCATCATTCCTTCCGTCTGGAGCAAGTGCGACGTCTCATTTTCCAATGGCTCAGGAAGGGAATTCAAAAAGGATTGCTTTGGATTGACATCATCCATACCATTGAGAAGGTAGAACCTTTGTGACATGCGATCATAATGGACTTCCAGATCTTTCAAAAATGCAAACACAAAGTAGGAGAGGATCAAGAGGAGAGATAAACAAGCACACAAGTAGTTTACTGATTCAAGTATGAATTTCTACGATGCCAAGGCCTTTCCTTTTATTGGCACAAGGAGTGGTAGTCTTCAAGCCTAAGACAAGTAGTCTTTAAGCATAAGTCAAGGCCTATAACATACAAAGACATCTCACCACACACCCCTTTAGTAGACAAGTACATCTCATCTCTCAATTACTTCCGACAAGAATATTTTATTTTACACCGACTTCTACAAACAGAAAATGCAAGCTTATTTTTTATTTTACTGCTGACAAACAGAAAAATTACTTTTACTGCTACCGACAAAGCAACAATTATATGTGCGCTGCTTTACTTTTGACTTTTCGACAATTCCTCACTTAATGCACACAAGACACCAAACTAGAAAAGTGTAGAAGCATAACAACTAACAGATAAAAGTATTTGGGATATGTATGGAACTGTTGAATGCCCGTGGTCCACTAATATTTCATGGGTCCCACATGTATTGGACGTGATGTGTTTGGTTGGGTCATTTGATATTGTGAACATCATTTATTTGTTGTCTCAAATTTTCTTCCTGTAAGCATAATCAAGAAAGCCGCATTGCTAAAATAGGAATCAGAAGGATTATTATACACTTAAAGCAAACAGGAGGCTTTTTCATCATACATCGGATAGGTATCAGACATTTTCTTTTTCTTTTGCATTTTCGAGTTTCAAGTCACTGATTTTCCGTGTTCGTTGTGATTTATTGTGATTAAAGAAGATTACATGTGAAACTTCGGATGGACTATTTTCCCAGTAGGAGACTACAGAATACCTTACCAAAGATGAAGAAGATAATACGATCCTCGGCAGAACCAGGATTTGAATTTTGAAGTAGAACCTATTAATATATTGCCACCGTCTAGAAAAAATGTTTGATCCGTGAAACTAAGAAAATGTAAAGGATACGTTCGTATTTGAACAAAATTAAAATTTATTTGAAAAATTAAAAAAACTCATTAATATTTGCCTCATACGGAAGAAAAGTACGAAATTCTTTGAACCAAATGTATTATACAACTTCATGGCAAATACTACACAATTCTAACATTTGCATTTTTCCTTGTTAACCACAAGATAATGCATGTAACCTGGGTTCTTAATACCGTTTCATACCGGCCGGTATGTACCGTAAGGAAACCGGTACAAAGGAGGTCTGATTTCGTTTCGGGTGGTTTTCCGGTCATTACCGGTCGTACCTGTGAGTACTTCCCGGACTGTTCCGGTCAGTACTGGCGACAGCAGAAAATGAAAAAAATCGAGAGAGCCAAAACAACCCGCACTAGATCTTTTCGAATTGGAGAAAGCTTTGTGTGTAACTGTTCCACAAGCTTTAGGTGTGGACCTTTGCTGGTGCCAATCTTACCAAGTCCTCAAATAACAAAACCCTTTCAGGCGGCCGAAAACTTTATTTTTGGAACAAGGGGAGGCCGATCTAGGCCTCTGACTTCCTGGTTATTCTATTGTCAAGAGAAGGTTGCTAAAAGAAAAATGATATTTAAAGCGACACATTTTACGTGAAAATACTGATTTTGAAACACGTATTACGAGGAAACGCTGATTTTTTAGAACACGAATTAAGAGAAAGTTGCATTTTTGCGAAAAGAGATTTTGAGACATGTGCATAGTCACGGCACGGTATGAGAAATACACGACACGATTTTCAAGATGAATAGTTGACACGAGAAAATGAGATGAGAATGAAAATGGAAATGATTTTTGAGAAAGGAAATGATTTTGGAAAGAATGGAAATGAATATGGTTAGTATAGCTTTAATGCCGCCCTTCACGCTGTTGATTATCGGTGATGTGGCTAAAGAATACGGTATTGTAGATAACGCCGCCCTTCATGCTGTTGAATATCGGTGATGTGGCTAAGGAATGTGGTAGTGTAGCTTGAAGCACTGTCTTAAGTTTGCGGAGAGAACTTGGTTGTCTTGGGTGCTGAGTGTGTACAACACATAGTGAAAAGTCCTTGTATCATGCTGTTGAATATCGGTGATACAAGGGGCTGCCAAAACTATGTTCGTGTGTGATGCTGTTGAATATCGGTGGTACAAAACAGCCGAGACTTCGAGCGGAAAGGTTGGTAACCGTTAGTTGAAAGGAGACGGAAACGGGCCAATAACTTTCGAGTGATGGGAGATGATGGAGATGATTGAGATGACTGTGATGATCGAAAAGATGAATTTTGAAGAAGAATGCTTATGATGAACAAAAATGAGAAATGTTATGAGACACTGATTACCACCACGTTTACTCTGATTTGCATTGACACTGGCACCAGTATAATTTGCAATTGGCACCGATATTTGGCATATTTATGAAAACTATTTTCTGTTAACTTTTATCGTTATTTTCAATCGTACGTGTATTGTTCTAGAATTGCTAGTTGAGATTTGGGGTAGAGTTATTACATGGCGTTTTCGCTCATGGTATTGCACTTGTGTAACCCTGGTATAATACCACGATGTTGCTCTGTGACTCTGACGTATTATGCCAGACTATAAAGATGAACATGAGGAGTACTACAACTTGGGAGTTTATGGAGCTGGACAGGACACCGCCAGGGCTGACGGCAGTGCAAAAAAGTAGAGAAACCCTAGTTGAACTCGTTTCGAATAAATGTAACAACAAGGAGAATTATATAATTTCCAAATTGGAAACTTGTTGTAAGACTTATTTATTATTTCTATAATAAATATAACGTTCCCAAAATTAGGGGCGTTACATAAAGTATGTAGAATTTTTCAATAATTGCTTGACAAACAGTTTGGTTAGTAAAACAAATTTCAGTATAGTAGCAGAACACTATTATGTTCCATGGGATTGCCCAATTCCACTATGTCATGTGACGTCCCCACTGGTTTTGTCACCACACTTGGCACTGCATGCATGTATGTAGTTGTGTGTACCACACTTGGCATGCGGCATGTGCACTTGGCATGCTGCATGCATGTATGTGGTTGTGCATCACACTTGCTATGCTGAATGCATGTTTATGGTTGTGTGGACCATACTTGGTATGCTGCATGCGTGTATGTGGTTGTGGACCACACTTGGCATGATGCATGCATGCAAGTTGTTGTGTGGGTCACACGTGCCCCTTTTGCTTGAACGTAACTTACCTTTAAATGCAATAGAGATGGCAATCTCCATGCCTGTATTCCCACACCAAACCAACCAACACATCGTTCACATTGTATCTCTACATTATTGTACTAACAAAAATGTACTGCTTCTCCAAAACCCTATAACCCTAACACATTGGAACAAACCCTTCACTTCTCTCAGCCGTAGCAACCACAAGATACCTCCCCTAATAAACCTCTGCTTCATAAGACCCCACATTTCTCGACACCACCGTCCACTTTCTCTATTGTCAGGTGCCGCCGACTCGACAGATTGACCGTATAACAGGTTTACATTGAATCGGGCCACGTAGTTGTCCAAGAACTTTGACAAACATTTCTTGGACACAAATGTGGGGAAATGGGAAGGGAATGGCATGAGTGGGAGTTGGCAGTATTTTTTTTTTTGCTAGGTGAAGTTTCAAAGGGGTTGGGTCTGTAGTTTACCTTACCATTATATAGCTACATAACT
Source organism: Gaultheria prostrata (assembly GCA_036023075.1). Classification (NCBI taxonomy): domain Eukaryota; kingdom Viridiplantae; phylum Streptophyta; class Magnoliopsida; order Ericales; family Ericaceae; genus Gaultheria; species Gaultheria prostrata. The sequence goes on along the minus strand of JAXBDA010006017.1, from coordinate 2,308 downwards.
GCCCTTACACATATATATTTATATACGTACACACTTCCATCAGGTATTAATGTTTCACTTTCTCACCTTCGCCTGTGGCTCTCCCTCTTTCACTCTCACATGCGCCTCTCATCTCTCTCTCTCTCTCCCGCCCCTCTCTCTCGATCACTAGACCATAGGTCTCTCCCTCTCAGCAGCAACGAACAATGATAACTTGAGGTAAGTACATTGACAAGGCAATCTCTCTAGATTCGATTCTTATCTTGGTCATCGGTCTCCATGCTGTAATAGTTTTAATCCTTCTATTAGCATTTGTTTTTAGGGATCGATAGGAAATCTACCAGTTTTGGTTAAAAATTGAATCGAACCTGTGTTAAATGTTTTGACGGATTATATTGGTTATACTTTCACGTGCACCTCCTAATAGAGTGTGGGTCCACTGAAAAAAATCGTCATATTTAATTAGTACGAGTCATAAATGTGTGAACCACATACAGACATATCTTCTCAACTTGAATATATACTCCGATTAATCCTATACTCATATCCAATTAAACAAATGGGCTGGATAATTAAAATGGCAAATGGCCTTGGTGCGTGTTGATTGACTTACCTGGCTATTATATTTTTGTTGTGGAATTAATTACCCAATGATGATATGATCTCAGTTTTTTTTCTTCATAGGTACAAGTACAAGGAAATGGTGCACTTGGGAATGTCTATGTTGATGTTTCTTCCATGTAATGTGGTGTACAAGATGCTTCAGACCCTCACCAAATTTAAGTATAGTGATTTATCCCATTACGGCTTTCAAACCCCATCCAGAGGAGCCTTCTATCTCAAAGGCACAACGGGTCGATCTTCTGTCATTGATGTTGGGACCATGGAGAAAACCAACACTGGAGATATTCCGGTACCAGAATTATAGCATGTATTATTATAGTGGTGTAGCTCAAATTTAATAACAAGTGGGGCTATTACTAAATGCATTAACCAAAAAATCATTGCTCTAATCAACAACAAGATGGTAAAAGGTTGTGAAATGAAAAACTAATGTCTTTTTTGCTTTGTCTTGCTTATATGATTATTTTGCGGGATTTCTTTTGATTGCGGAAGGAACTTTTTGAGTATTTTGGTCAGGAAAACACTTGATGAGTAAAAAAATTTCCTAATAAATAAATGCTAATCACACCATCATTTCAAAGAGAAATCATATGTGAGTTCAAGGTCACAGAACAACAATGTATAATACTAAATGCTTTTTCGGAAAAAAAATTACTTGTCATTATTAGTTACTTATATGGATGAGAATCTAAAAACTATGATTATTCAATGTGTAAGCAGGATGATGGAGTCCTTTTGAATGACGATAGAATGTCGAAAAAAAGAGCTCCAGATCATTGGAAGGGGGAGAATGGACTGTACTGCACTGGATTTACAAGGGCGGGATTGTTTGGGATATCAAATGATGCACAAAACATAGCTAAAGACATTAGCTTAATTCTTAGCCAACAAAGAGGCCGTTGAGCAGTCCTATAAATAAGTTTCCCTAAGGGCTGATGTTGGAGGAATTAATGTGCAACAATTTTTAACTCTCAGTCTCTCCCTCTCGGCAGCATTGGTCAATGATAACCCAAGGTAAGCACATCGACAAGGCAATCTCTCTAGATTCGATTCATATCTTGGTTATCTGTTTCTATGATGTACTAGTTTTTTTTTTTGAACGGCAAAAACATTTCATTAATCATCGAAGAGGTTACAATGACTAATAGGAACATGGAGAAAGCAACAAATTCAAGGAATTCTATGCCTAATCCGAGACCCAATCCTCGATTGGCAAGGAGCCAACCAAAGACACTAGATGAGCCAAAACCCACACCTATTGGGCAAAGCTCATACTCGATAAGCCACCCAGAATGGAAAAAATTTACAGCCCAAAGAAAACCCTAAAGCGTCCCAACATTGTCGCCGCCAATCCACACCGCCATCGCTGCTGCAAAATGACCATCAGCCTTCACCAATGTGGCGATCACCACGATCAAGTCCACCACCAGAAAACCACAGTCAATCACGACATCGCACATCAACTTCTTCCCTCCCTTGGTACCCGCTGCTGCCCCACAAATCATATTTTCCTCCTCACCATCAGATAAAGAAAACACAGTATCAATAAAGATCCGTCATCACCGCCCACACCCGACCACCACCAAGACTTCCAAAGCCCAAAACACCCAACTTCAGGCGCTGCACACCACATTGCCGCCCACGCCAGCTCCGATCCGAAGGAGGGAGAAAAGAGCTCAGGGAGATGGAGGAGAGAGGGAGGGGG
>JAXBDA010006016.1:0-22169 GCA_036023075.1 Gaultheria prostrata | reverse complement strand
AAGTTCATGTGAGATGACTCTTGTAGTCGTAAATATTAGAATTAAGAAATTAAATAAAAAAGGAATTTAGTAAAATAAATAAAAGAGGAAAAAGATATAAATAATATTAAATAAATAAAAGAAAAAAAATATATAAAGAAAAAAAGATAAATAAATAAATTAAATAAATAAGATAAGCGAATTAAGAAATTGAATCAAAATGAAATATAGTTAAAAAGGTGGGGGTACTTTGGACATTTTTCCATGGGACCCAGGGAGGGGTGCTGTCAGGGGGGTGGGAGGATCAATTTTCTTATTTTGTTTATTTCGTCCTCTTGGATAATTTTAAACGTCTTGTATTTTGTGGACCTTTGTATTTGTTATATATTTTTTGCTTCTTCAAAAAAATATTGGTCTAAATCTTTGTCCACACATTCCATCCTCTCCCATTTATGAACGCAAGATTCACAATTAACAAGGTCTCGAATTATAGGACCCAGGGGGGCGTGCTGTCCCTATGCTGACCCCATCCGAACCGTCCGTGTTCGGCGATCAACGGCCCAAATCAGTTCGGTAATGGACGGTGCAGATCTGTTTAAATCCAAATAGATCTAGGCCGTTGATCGCCGAGCATGGACGGCTCGGATGGGGTCAACATGCATGTTGTCCCTTAAGGAACAACACCATTCCCCAATCCCAAACTATATGCTCCTTCCGTCCCAATTTGTTGGGCCTATTTTCTTTTTTGGAAAGTTCAAAAAAAATTCGATATCTTTTAATTTATAATATTTTTTATATTCAATATGAATCTTGTTTGATAAATCTCAATTAATTTTGTTAAACAAAGATTTCGAAATCATAAAAAACATTATAGATTATGAGATATAGACAATTATTTGAAAGATCCAAAAAGGTAAACAGACCCAACAAATTGAGACGGAGGGAGTACAATTTTTTGAAAGGTCCAAAAAGGTAAACAGGCCCAACAAATTGGGACGGAGGGAGTATATTTTTGGCATTAATAATTAAATTTATATGTTTATATTTAAGAAATCAAAAATACAAATATACCGTCTACATATATTATTATTTGATAGCTTTGGGCAAAAGGTGAGATTGTATATGTGTAAGTTATTATCATTAAATTTAATCGCACCTCAGAAAAAATAACTTTTTCACATAAACAGGGTTTTATTTATTTTTTTTTTCAAAGAAACCTGTATCGGGCCCCAGGGCCAATCTCATTGATTTTTTTCCAACAATTAGGCCCCGTTCCGCTAACTCAAAAAACCAAAAGCTAGCTTATTGCGCTTTTCAAGACAGGTCATCCCCTCACAATACATCACATAAAAAACCACAAAAACCACAAAAGTCAAACGCGTATTACGAGCTCTCACATAAAAAACCCAAAAAACACAAAAACTAATCTTAGTGGAACACCCCCTTAACCTGTTAGGGCACCCTTTTGTCCCTAACAAACATGCCTACAATTTCATTTTAGGGCAATAATTAACAAACATGCCTACAATTTCATTTTAGCGTATCACTTCTCAAATATAAGTTCTTACAAAAGCATTAGGGACAAATTAATAATCAATAGCAAAAGGCAATCAATAACAGTTGCATTTTACTACTGGACAGTGCAAAATCAAGATATGGTGAGTTTTGAATAAAAATTTCGTCTTCTCTCCGTAGTTAAAAGTGATTGCAGCTTCCGCTAAATTGTATTTTTGAGATGTATGGGCGGAGAATAATTTACCTTAATACCATTTTAGGCAAAATACCTTTTTTGACGATAGTAGAAACTCATTTAAATGCTTCCGAGATAGAGGGCCACTGAATTGAGTGTCACAAGGTGGAGAAAAAACGTGGGTGTCAGCTGGGTACCATGTGGCGGTACCCAGCACGCATCTCAGTCTTCCAAAATACTTTTGAATGATCGAGATGTGCGCTCGAGTACCACATATGCGATACCCTATTTGCATCCAAAATTTTTGGGTCGTTGAACATACATGGTGAATAGTCATAAAATAGTTTTATTCTCTCATTTGGAAAAGTTGGTAGGAAGGAGCCATGATAAAAATACTACTAACATAATGTACCGGAAAGGGAAAGTGAACACATTCGGTTCATATAATTTCCAACTGCCTTTTTGCCTAAATAAATTGATTTCTTTTACCTATATTAAAATAAACCCGATTTCTTTTTAATTATATTCTTGTTGGGAGTTGGGGGGTTGGTGAGGGTTTGGTAAGGGCTTTTTTTTTAACAGAAACCTCTTCATCAAAATATAATATGACACTACAACTCTATTAGTTCTACCTTATTACTAGTTATATATTTCCTTCTATTTATTGATATTTATCTAGGGGTTTTGTTAACCACCGCGTATTAGTCAATGAAATAATAAACAAATAAAGGAAAATACGGTTGAGTTTCAACAAATATTGTAACGACCCGCCGCAACTGACCTGCTAACTTTAGCCTAATCACGTAGCTCAAAAGTTTAAACTCTCCACTTTCCAATTCCACCGATGTGGGATTGGCCGGGGGCTTTACATTCTCCTCCACTTAGAATTGCAACGTCCTCGTTGCGCCCCTTGGTGCATCACTTACACCAAGCGCTGTGAGACAAGTACCCGCTTAAGCACATCAAGCTCCTCGAGCTCATCTCATGTGGGACCCGCCTAAGCACAACAAGCACCTTGTCGCCCTTGTCGGGCCCACCTAAGCACGTCTCCGCCCGAGACCCGCCTCAAACTTCCAGTTGATGCAAGCTCTGATACCACCTGTAACGACCCGCCCCAGCTGACCCGCTAACTCTTAGCCTAATCACGTGGCTCAAAATGTTAACCTCAAGTTATACAGTAGCTGCTCGATATCGTTTATATTAAACTCTCCAATTTCCAATATGATGTGGGACTGGCCGGGGTTTTACAAATATTTCACAGTGTATCAATACTCTTTTACAGATATCAATTTTTTTTTAATATCAAAATACTTTTTACATTTTATCGACCACTCTAGAGACTGAGTTAAAGTATTTCCATTGATTTATGCTCTATATTGGTCAAATAACTCATTCCGAAATTGGTCAACTGAAAATGTGAATTCTCTCTGATTTTGACTTTGGATCTCACCAATAATCCTTGTAGAAGTGCTTGAACTGTTGAACATGTAACCCCACTAGACTCTGTTGCCTGCTAAATTCAAATAGCTGAGGAAAAATATACATGCAAATGTGTCATTGTCTCGGGTTGGTGTGGCCCAAAGTACCAAAGTGCCCCCACCAACCCACAAGTTGTATTTTTCTAAACCAATTTCCTACCACTCACCAACTCCCACCAATAATATCCTTGGTAAAACATGAACCAGTGGAAACCAGGAAGACACGATTTCATCATTACTTGGTGCACATGACAATTGTATCCTGCAGGCTGCAGTTCAGGGGTGTACGAAAAAGTGATAGCGTGGTATCTGAGACATTCATCTTGGTACTGAATGATATTTTATCTTGACCATAGATAGTTTAGATTTGCACCGACTGAAATGAAATCTAAACCATTAATTGCTAGTTGAATTGCTCGGATGCTTGCACTACATGGTCCATGAATTCAGTGATGTCGTACTGACACCACTCATTGTAAGTTGTTGACATATTGAAGGCGGAGTCAGGATTTAGAGGTTGAGGGTGACATTTTAAAAGGGAGTACTCAGGCTTTGTCGCGAGCTTTGTCTTGAGTTTAAAATAAGAAATACTTAGCTCAATTCTCTTAAGATCCTTAAATAAAAGTAATAGAGACGTTTTAATTCACAATCTGGACCATTGATCGTTCACATGGAAATATCCATCATTTGGATGAAAACCAAGTTATTTTGATACCGTTAAATGATTAATCCATTAATGTAAAATATATTTTTTTGAAATCAGGAGCAGCACGAGCAGCACGTGCCACTCTCCTTACATTTGCATTTGGATGTTGATTAGTGCATTCTTCTTCTTTTTTATTATTATTCTAATTTTGACTTTTGGGTGATGGAATCAATTTAGGTGCATCTTCATAACTTCTATTTTTCCCTGTTTCTGTTCGATCTTTGAACAGTACAGAAAGAATAATAAAGTATAATACTGCCGTAATAATTTTAAATTTAAAGATTGGTTTGGGAAGATCTGAGTACAATCTACACACACGAAAAAATTAAAGGTTATCGTTTTAATTGTAAATAAAAGAGGAATATAGGATTTTTTTTTATGTCATCCAGAAATTTAGATCCAAAGATTGAAGTTAAATCCCGCACGTAAAAATAGAAAATGCTAAAAACAACCCAAGTGGTCAGAAGATGACAAAAAAAACATCTCTTGCATGGAAGAGTTAAACTCTTATATGGAAGAATTTACGGTATCTCTTACACGGAAGAGTAATACTTTAATTCTTGCCCGGAAGAATCTCCCCCTATTGACTACCGAATAGGTTGTTTCTAGCGTTTTCCTACACAAATCAAGGCCACTTTCCACTTAGAAAGTGGAAGCCACCAACCTCCTAATCCCTATTGGCCACAAAGGTTAGTATAGGAAACAGTCAAAACCAAGAAATGGAATAAACCAAATGACGTATGACACCAACCTACCTACCTAAGCTTTGGACAGTATCTCAGTATCTGTTTGGATGTTACAATCCGTTTTAATGGAGGGGTTGGTTGAGGACATAAAATATCACACAATCTACTATCACATGTTAGGCTAGTGGCTCATGGCTTACTCCATATGGTTTCATTGGTCAGGAGGTCAAGGGTTTGAGTCGTGTTAATAATGCTATTTTGAACTTCGTTTTTCTGTGAAATCTGGTTGTGGTTCACTAGTTCTTAGTGAGACATATTTGCTATATATGGCTGTTTGGTCTCTTTCGAAACCCACTGCTCGCATGGAGTCCCCATGCAAGCCCAAAGAAAAGTTGCCATACCCGGTTGCACCCTCCTCTGCCCTTTTTAAAGTTCAAAAAATGGAAAAGAATAACTCTACATATCTATCAAACACAATGGATATGAATCCTTTTTTTTTTTTTTTTTTTACTTTTATCACCAGATTCCCTCTATCCAAACTAACCATTTTTTTTTTGGACCAAATACATGCATTAGTATTTCTTACATCTTTTCTTGATCCAAACAACTTAGAAAGAATCTTACTCACTCTTTTTTCCATCCATTTTTTCACCAAATCCATCATCCAAACAGAAGCAGATCATTTTTTGCGAGACAAATATACATCTTGCATACATACATCATTTCAAACACCTTTTATTCATCTAAATCATATCCACCAATCTTATTCTTAAATTTTATTTTCTCCCCAAAAAATTTCATCCAAATAGACACTTTTGCTTTGTTTGGAACTTAGGAAAGAAAAAGAAAAAGAATGGAAAATAATTGAAAAGGAAATTGGAGTGAAAATTGAGAAGAAGTTGGGAAGTTGAGTTGAAATTTTTTTTAAAAAAAACTCTTATTTTCAACATCTTTCCGCAAGTTCTAAACAGAGCTTTTGTCCCAAACACCAAGAGTACAATTCTCGCACAATTGCAATAAACTCCGGGGAACAAAGTGAAGCATTACCATAATAAAACCAAACTAAACCGAGCCTCATGTTCCAATCAAAGTGAAACATTACCATAGTATTTCCCTCCGTCCCAATTTGCTGGATCCTTTTAGGGAATCCAACTAATTAAGAGGTGTGAAAATTTTGTGTTGTCTTTTTCTGTTTTGCCTCTAAGTCCAGTCAATATTAATGTGACTAATTTTTTGGGGCTAATATTTTATATGAAACTTGAAACGCATGCAATATGAATCTTGCTTGATAGATATCAACTAGTTTTATTAAACAAAATTTTCAAAATCACGAAAACCGTTATAAAATAAAAGATAATTGATAAGCCAATTGAGATGAGAAAAATATTTTTTAAAAGTAAAATTGAAAAGTAACCTTTGTTTTTTATTGATGTTTTTAGAAAAACCTCAAGGGCTATAACTGCAATTAACTTCCCATAATAACAAAAAAAAACCTCAAGGGCTATAACTGCAATAATCCAAAAAACTCTCCACCCACTCCGTTTATTAAACACCACTCTCTCCTCCTCCCTCCACCGCCACCTCTCTCTCTCTCTCTCTCTCTCTCTCTCAAATCGAGCATTATAGGAGAGATAAGATCCAATCCAAGTAAACCCATTTCAAGAACCACAGCCTCTCTCTCTCTAGAAATGGAATCCGTCTCCGCATGGGGCCACACCCCTCTCCACGCCGTCGACCCAGAAATTCACGACCTGATTGAGAAAGAAAAACGCCGTCAATCGAGAGGAATCGAGCTCATAGCCTCAGAAAACTTCACTTCCTTCGCCGTCATCGAAGCCCTGGGCAGCGCCCTGACGAACAAGTACTCGGAAGGAATGCCCGGTAACCGGTACTACGGTGGCAACGAGTATATCGACCAGATCGAGAACCTGTGCCGCAGCCGCGCTTTGAAGGCTTATCGGCTTGATCCGACCAGGTGGGGGGTGAATGTGCAGCCGTATTCGGGTAGTCCGGCCAATTTCGCCGCGTACACGGCGGTGCTTGAGCCGCATGACCGGATCATGGGGCTGGATTTGCCGTCTGGTGGACATTTGACTCATGGGTATGGTTCGAAATGTTTGTCTTATAATAGAACTCGTTCGACAGACCTTTTGGATTGAGTAATTTGTTGAGAAATGATTTGGTGAGAAATGGGAAGAAATGAAAATTTTTAATTGGCCAATGGAAAATATCGTTTTTGTATATTTCTCTCCATTTTCACCAACGTAGTCGATCCAAATGAGTGATTCGTAAGACACTCCAATCTTTTCTTTTCTTTCCTCATCAAATCCCTTAATCCAAGGGGGCTCTCATCAGTTTCTACAAAACTTATGTATTTGGAGTAATTTCTGTTACCGTGCTTGTTCATTCAGTTTTTTTAGACCTTACTTATGGAGTAATTCGTGAAGAAAATGAAAATCTTATCTTTTTATTATGCAATAAATACCCAGTAATCTAATTCACGCAATTTATTTTGTCCAAGAAACGTATCCGGAAGATGTTTATGGATTGATTTGAGCTAGTGCTGTTGAGAAAGGTAGAAAAAGAAGAAGAAGATAATGTGGATCTGGAACCACATTCATTTCCCTTCCTGCTATTCAAAATGAGCCAAATATGTAAAATCTTATCGTAATTTACGAGGGAGGTGGTCTCCCAGAAGAGTTTGATTTCAGAAAAACAGAAGTAGTGGGGGATGAAGAATTTCTTTGGAAGGTTTATACTTTATACGCTATATATTTTGTTGTAACTTACGGACAAACCAGTTCATGATTCCTTCATATTCTCTCCATAGACGGACATGAACACTGAATTATTTATGCTTGTTAGTTCTAGAGTCAAAATCTTGGAACTTATACACTCCGTTTGAACTATAAAGGAGCTTCGAATTTAGGACATTGACTACACATGTCTGCCAGATCTTTACTACACTCCTATGTCTTCATAATTTTCTTAGAAGAAATCCTTTTTTGCAAATGAGAATATAATTGGAACATAAATCAGCATTAGATTTCTCTAATGTGGATGACTATGTTTTGAACAGGTATTATACCTCTGGGGGGAAGAAGATATCAGCTACCTCGATTTACTTCGAGAGCTTGCCATATAAGGTGAATTCGAGCACGGGGTATATCGATTATGATAAGTTGGAAGAGAAGGCAATGGATTTCAGACCCAAATTGATCATTTGCGGAGGGAGTGCGTATCCGAGGGATTGGGATTACGCGAGGTTTAGATCGATTGCTGATAAGGTGGGCGCTTTGTTGCTCTGTGATATGGCTCACATCAGTGGCCTTGTTGCTGCTCAGGTACATTTCTAGTTGGTTTATGAATCTGGTTGGATGAGACTGATTTTTGGAGTTTTTCATATGGGTTTATTTGTTCCTTTTCCTGTTGAGATGTGGACATGGTTTATGTAGCTCAATGTTGTTAGATCTGCATTTAGGACTTAAAATTGTTTGAAAGGGTATGGTCCACCTACGTTTTCTTGGTCTTTATGGTTGGGTTCATAGACACGTTTGCATGCTGCTGACTTGTAGAGTAGGATCTCAGCTAAAGAGGGGTTTCGGTATTCAGGCAGGTTAAATTGCTGAAGTTTGGGTAAGGGTTTTTGTTGGCTCTATCTAGTCTTTTGTGAGTTGGGTATGAAACATTATTTCTGTGGTTCTGTCTTTGTCTTTCTATTTGTGAGTTCTAATTCGGAGTATCAGACATTTTGGTTTCGATTTGCTTCCAGCTGTGGTGCTTGGTATGTTCCACATGGATTCGGTCTGGCCTACTGGATGACTTCTATAAAGTAACTTAATTTGGACTTAAATGAATTTTAGGCTCAAATCAAAATATTAATATTCATTATGGGTTGCTTTGTCTCTACTCATCTGACTCTGTTGGAAGTTGGAACATGTTTCTTATAGGATTGTGGAGCATAAAAAATTCAGTTTAATGAACCCAGATGTCTTGTCCATCCATTAGGATTTCTGGCTCACCCAGCTCTCCTTGGAATCTTAAAAGGAGTACTTGAAAGTGGATAAATACGAGTTGTAGGCCGAAGGGATTTTCATACTAATTTCACTAGTGCTGTGCTGTATAAATGTTTAATATGTTCACCTTATTTTTCCTTTCTGGATTTGTGGTTAATACGTACTTGATTAATAACCAGTATTAATGAATATCAGAATACAAAATTTCATTGAAAATCATGAGACTTGCAATTCGTAATATTCCTGTGTTCTTCTTGTGACGGGTTTCCATGTAGTTTGTGGTTAATTGTTTTTCCTGTTTGATGTAGGAAGCTGCAGATCCCTTTGAGTACTGCGACATTGTCACAACCACAACCCACAAGAGCCTGAGGGGGCCTAGGGCTGGTATGATCTTCTACCGCAAGGGTCCTAAACCGGCCAAGAAAGGCCAACCAGAAGATGCGGTTTATGACTTTGAAGACAAGATCAACTTTGCTGTTTTCCCTGCCCTCCAGGGTGGACCTCACAATCACCAAATTGGTGCTTTGGCTGTGGCTCTGAAACAGGCCATGACTCCTGGGTTCAAAGCGTATTCTAAGCAAGTCAAGGCGAATGCAGTTGCCCTTGGAAACTACTTGATGAGCAAAGGCTACAAGCTCGTCACTGAAGGGACTGAGAACCACCTCGTTCTGTGGGATCTTCGCCCTCTGGGATTGACTGGTAAAAGGACTGAATATGCACAGTTTTTTTGCCCTCGTTTGGGATTTCAGTATCAACTTTTTGGGGGGCGTATTTTTCATCTTAATTAAAAAATTTGTGGCTTCTTGTTAAAACAAATTTACATTTTTTAGCATGAAAAATTGGACCAATTTTTGTCGAAATTTTAAGTTCAATTTTTTTCACTTTTATTATTCTTATTTCTAGGTAAAAACAAATTTACTCGTTGATTGTGAAAAATTGGATCATTTTTTTTTTAAATCTTTAAGTTCTTTTTTTTTTTTTTTTCAATTTTCTGATTCTTTTCATTGAAACGGATTGGAAAATAAGAAATGCCACACCCCCAAAGAAAAATTGGCTCAAATCTAATTACTTGTTGCTATTATTGTTGTAGGAAATAAGGTTGAGAAGCTCTGTGACCTATGCAACATAACTGTAAACAAGAATGCTGTGTTTGGTGACAGTAGTGCCTTGTCCCCTGGTGGTGTACGAATCGGTAAGAACTGTTATATGAACTGTCTAATACATCATTGTGGACATTATGTTGTAGTAACCTGTAAATTGAGTGACTTGATAAAATTATCCAAACCCTTGTGTCGGGCACTTGACACTTGGATAAGGGTGTGGGATATATGTCCGATTCTCCCATCAGACACTTCCTTGCATAATTGTATTTCACTTCCTTGCATAATTGTATTTCACAATGCCATTAAATGGATATTTGTGCGCATAATTGCTAGGCGGCTGCTGAAAACCCCGATTTAGCAAATCACAAATGCGTTTTTGACACTGTTACATTCCATGAAACAATATTCTTTCCCAATAAATTAAATAAAAACAACCATGACTGGTGTTTTGGCGTACCCTTGGTTGGAGATTTGATGGGTCTGACCTTTATTTTTTGCGTACACATCTTTCATTCATTATGTTGTCAAAGTCGATTTTAAGGAATAATTGAAATGAATAGCTAGATGCCGCTTGCACTAATAGTCTCCCTTTCCCCGCTCTTCTATGTTACGAATAAGGAATGAGATTTCTGTTTACAGGTACTCCGGCTATGACTTCCAGAGGGTTGGTTGAGAAAGACTTCGAGCAGATTGCAGAGTTCCTCCACCGTTCGGTGACCATCACTTTGAAGATCCAGAAGGAGCATGGAAAGCTCTTGAAGGACTTCAACAAGGGTCTTGTGAACAACAAGGACATCGAAGAACTCAAGGCTGATGTGGACAAGTTCTCTTCCTCATTCGACATGCCCGGTTTCTTAACTTCCGAGATGAAGTACAAGGATTAGGTTTGAAAAGCATTTGCAGTTATAGTTTCTCATGTTATTATCTTTCTGGGTTTGCATCAAAAAAGTGTTCATCGCTTTACGCTTCGTTTTTCTTGTTGTTTGATGGTAGTTGGTATTCAAGTTCTCAGTTTCAGAAAAAACATCCAGTGTTATTACTGGGATTTTTTCATTGCAATAAGTAATGAAATAATGAGTTGTAATTTCTTTTGATTCTTATATTTATTCCTCTTTTTCGTTATTGTTTCCAGAAAATGAATATTGAGAGATGTGTAAGGGTGTAATTTTATTTTATTTTTATTAATTGCAAATAGATTGTTTTTTTTACCATGTTTCAGACACTTTGAACCTTGGTCACGGTGGAGGTAGATTTAGATGGGGTTTCCCATTGTTGTTAAAAGGGCTAATCATGGATTTCGAGACATGTCATCTTCTCACGAACATCAACTACTTTTAACGCTTTTGGCGGTAATGGAAAATCACTACAGGCTGCTTTTACACACATGCAAAAGAAATTCGCGGGATGCATTTTTTCTTGCTAGTGGGTTGTAGTTTTCAGTATTTTGTTTGACAGAAAACTTGTAAAAAAAAAAATTGTAAAGAAAGAAAGAGAGAGAGAGAGAGAGAGAGAGAGAGAGAGAGAGAACGATTGTTTTGGTTCTGTTATGTCTCATAGTTCTAGCAGAAATGATTTGAGCATACCGACATCATCTTTTGACATTTTATGAAAAATGTAATTTAAACAAATTCAAAATACGAATATTAAAAGTTGCTCCCTAGTCCCTCCGTTCAGAAAAGATTGATCGGTATACCAAATAAGAACTCAACAATATTTTATTTTTATCCAAGAAAATTCTACCAACTTTTCTCGATAACTTGAAAGAACTACTCCATTGTTAAGTGACTTGAAGGAAATTTCTAAATTTTTTGAATAAAAAAGCATTATTTTCTAAATTTTTGTTTTACGGACCGTCTTTTTTGAATAGAGATGGTACTTTATTCGTGTTTCCAATGATTGATTTCAGAAAACAGATATGCAAAGTTAATCATTTATTACTCCCACACATTTGCCAAGAATTTGAATCTAACATTACTGAGAAAAATGAACAGACGAAAATCTATCTTCCATAATCTTTTTTCTTTTTTTTTTTCTTTTTTTTTTCATGAGCGGCATTTTCCCTTATCTGGCAATACATAATGGAAAATGATATTGGCACTCCCCAAATTGTTAATGGCACTCCAAAAGGGGAGTGCCAATATCAATATGGGGAGTGCTAATATCAAGTCCATATAGGGATTGATAATGGCACTCCCTTTTGGAGTGCCATTAACAATCTGGGAAGTGTCAATATCAATTCCCTACATAATTCCTTCTTTTGATGTGTTTTGAGGGAAAGTGAATGCTAGCGGAAAAATTATTTTTGTGGGTCCTATCATTTTCCTAGAATCTGAACACCAAGTCATGGGAAAGTAGATTTTCCCATCATTTCTCCTACTTTCTTGACAACTGAACGATGCCTAAAAGGGTTAGGCTCCTCTTGCACGGAAAGGACAAAAAATGACGGAAAAAATCAACTTATCTGAATTCCTGTAACTTATGTGTGTTTAGTTATCAAGAAAATTGCAAGACCCACAACTTCGATTTTCTCACTGGAAATCACTTTTATGCAAAAATAGATCCTACCAAAAGGTAGAAATTTTAGTTTTCCTACAAGATTCTTGTCAAGAGAACACTCCCAAAAAATAAATTTCATTTTCCTTTACTTAACCTCCACTTTTCCGGAAAAACCATTTTTCACACAAAATTCCCGCCAGTTCTATACGTTCTTAGGAATTTAGAATATTTTCTTTAGAGAATCATATTTCCCTTTCACAACCATTTTCCTTTCCTCCTCATTTCCCTCCAGAAATCCATTGCATTAGCCATTAGGAGTAAAATAAAAATAAAAACATACATTTAGCAAACCAGGAATACCTGTTACATTCTACAAGTGAAATGGCTCAGGTCCTTGATACATTCCGGATATGTTTAATTAACCATATAGAAAACATGAGAAGCAACAAAATGCCAATGTCAACAGCTTCTCTGAACTGTAGTGCTGCTGCTCTCAATGATCGACGGCATCCACTTTTTATCGAAATCGTGTGATGGACTTCACTCGAATATTTCCTGGGCTTCGATTATGCTGTGCTGACTGGGAAAACGAGCTATAGAATTAGCTTACATGAGCTAAAAAAACTCCCTCGACCCCATTTTATTTGTCCATTTTCGGTAGTCATGCCCTTTGATCAGACCACCAGATAGTAATAGATTTTCGTAGATAATATCTTGTAATTTTTTTGACCGTATCAAAAGATATCAATTAGTAGATGAAGTTCTGAAAATCATTTTGAAAAGTAACATAGAAGATATATATTGTTTATACAGATGTGCAGAATAGTGCAACAAGACAAAATAGATGGACAAAATTCTAAATCAAAATTCAACAGAAACTGGTATGAAAAAGAGAGCTAAAAAATCATATGCTTACTGGTCATCTTTTGTGACTCGATAATATTTTTCTGCATGCTGCCGTTGACCTATAAGTTGAGCAAATCGCTCATCGTGAGTAATGACTATCAGTTGAAAGTTTTCCTGGCCTTTTCTATCCTCCATGATTCTGGAAAAAGGGGGAGAATCAGACAAAATATGCAAAATCTTCTCTTAGAGAGGAGCAATTTTTCAGTGCCGAGCGGGCACCGTCCTACGTGTTTGCCTGAGCGCACATCTCAGCCATTCAAAAGTGTTTTGGACGGCCCAAATTTAGAGAGAGAGAGAGAGAGAGAAGTCTGGTTCGTCCAAAACACTTATGGACTGCCGAGATGAGCACTTGCACCACATGGCCGTGCCCGCTCGGCATTGAAATTTTTTTCCATAGAAACTCTCCAAGTACTTCCATGAACTTTCCATACCTCAGAAGGGCTGCAGCCAAACTCTCAGCATTCGGGCCATCTAAGTTTGTAGTTGGTTCATCGAGTGCTAGTATTCCACAGTTGAGGCAAAAGGTCTCCGCTAAAGCCAACCGTATAATTAGCGAAGCGAGGACCTGAATCATGATCAAATGATTTTTAGAGAAGAAAATTAAATAGAGACACATGGAAACAAAAAGATAAAAATAAATGGAAACAAGTCCATAGTTCAGTTTTCATGTTATTTTGAAATAAGAAAGACAATATGTCCAAATTTGAGACAATGATCACAAACAGGAACAAGAAAGAAAAAGGAAACAAGTGCAAAGTCCATAATCCAGGGCATTTTGAAATGTGCTGGTATGATCGCACCCTAGGGCATTTTGAAATGTGAATACAATGCCTTCATATAATGAGGCCAAATGGAAATGAGTGCCGAAGTCCAGTTTCCAAAGCATTTTGAAATGTGAAGACAATACTCCCGGATAATGAGCCAAAACTGAAACAAGGGGAAAAAAATGGAAGTCCAGTTTTCAGGACATCTTGAAATATGAAGAAAATGTTTCCAGTTGATAACTGACCTTTTGGCCGGCACTACACCTGCCTCGCATTTCTAGCTCTGCATTGCCAGTTTGCATTAAGACCTATGGAAGAAACCATTAGAGAATTTGCCTGAGAAAACCAACAAAAAGAACAAAATCTAAAATGAAGGAACAATATTATCACCCTGTAGCTGTAAGATCGAGTCCCAGCGCCTTCTGAATCTGAATGAATGAAAATGTAATCTATATCCTGTCCCCTGTATGTTTGCTGCCACAATTCCCTTATAATCTTATTGATTTCTTCCATTTTCATTGTGTGGAAGCGCATGAGTGCTCTGAAAGAGAACAGACAAATTGAACACAATTGAGATACATTAACTCGCATATCACCGTAAAGGACACTACGATACATACCAGGACGGACGAATGCCATTATAGACATATTTCATCCTAATAAGTTGACCATTGATTCACGTTTCCCCAATTCAGGTTAACACCCACGCACACAATGTTCTCATTAATTCTTTTTCTAGGTTGCAAAAGCAACGTAACCTAAACGTTATGGTTATTAGTACATCTACCATCTCAGTCCAAATTCGTTTATTGACCAATTTGAAAATTTTGTTTTGGACAACAATTGTTTCCTATTTGGCTATATAGTATTGCCTATTAGGATATTTTTCCCATGATTGCAGAATTTTACTGGTGCTTTATTACGAGAAGAACTCTTTCAACTTCTTTGCAATGGCCCCAATTTTACTGGTAGCTTTATTACAAGAACTCTTTCAACTTCTTTTTTCTCCATTAAAGTGAAAAGGCCGTTGAATTGTTTCTAAACAAAGCTTAAATCTGCAATGAGTGAATCAAGCAGATATTCTTCTCTGATAAGTGGTAATTTAGTTCTTTTCGGGTCTTTTCAATATGCTTGCGAATTATGTACTTTAGGATAAACATTCCAATCATACCTTTCATTGATAACATTTTTCTTCTTAGATGCCTTGACTTTGGGTTTCATTTTGGCAAACTCAGGGATGGCTGATTAGGAACTATGAAGCATCATCATTCCTAGAGATTTGTTGTGTCCGCGTAGGACACTCAGGGTACACGCAGGACACTCCAATTAGTGTTCTTATTTTGACATTTACATTTTGCCTTTTGTCCCTAGCTTACCACTTTCAATAGTCCTTTCTCTCAGTTGTTGTGCCTACTAATTGAGGACGGTGACAAAGAAGAAGATAACAACTTAAAGCTATGGTACCAGTTCCATAGTTTAGTTTGTGGAGTTGGGTTTTCTAAGGCCATGCAAGCTTATCAAATGTGGCTCTGAGCTACCTAAGCTAGTGGTTCTTTATTGAAAGGCATAAATATGAGTCCACTTCTTATTTGTCGAGGCTGTGGTGTGACTGTCCGAACCTCTAATTTCCTTCCTCAACTTCTTATTCTTCATCTTTTTTTATTTGGCAAGAACTTGGTTTACCTAAGAACTGTTGTTGAGTTAATGACAACACTTTTGGCCTAAAGTTGTGGTTCCTATTTTTCTATTTGCACCAGCAAATCGTTGACGTCATAACAAACTGTAGTTCTATTCAGCCTTCCAAAGATAATGGGGGAAGGAAGTAGTTCTTTTGAGTTCTTTGTGTGTCCAGGTGATGCCACTCGAATTTTTCCCCTTTGCAGAGAAGGTGTGGAGAGCATGGTGGCCTGTGTGATTCTAGAGAGCGGCGAAGGGCCGATCATTCTTACTTTGGGATTTGGGTGAAAATGTGATCTTGGGCAGAAGCCTAAATGGTCAAAGAAGAGGTCTGATTGATTACTTAGTGTTGGATACTCCCTCCGTCCCAAATTGTTGGTCCTTCTTTCCTTTTTTGGCTGTCCCAAAATAAAGGACCAATTCAAAAAGTTAACAAAGAAAAATATGTACTTTTTTTTTTGGTACAATTCATAAAAAGTTGGATTCCCAAAGTAGGACCAACAATTTGGGACAGAGGGAGTATTAGAGTAGGATACTGGATAATTTAAGATTTTTCCGTAGACTCTATTAGAAAGAGAGGATCATTACAATGTGGTTTAATGTGCCTAGGATGTGACTATATTGTTGTTGCGAAGTGCATTTATGCACTATTGAATGTAACGTATTGGTTTTTGTGAATTGTTGTATTTTTCTTGAATTCACTTACTTTAAGTTAATTAGATGAATCATGTTTGAAGCTTATTTTTTGACAACAAAGATTTCTCAAAAAAGTTAGGATGATCAGAAGTAGGAAAGGATATTTAAATTCATTTGTGCTCAGAACGTGTTGCGACGTGCCTTGAGGCACAGGTAATTACTAGTCATTCATAAATTATAAGGTATCATTCTCTACAATTTGGAAACTCTGTCCAGTAAATACCTGAAATCTTTTGATTGGTGAAAAGTTCTGAAGATTTTGTCACGAAAGTACATCGTTTGTTGACCCGATTAAGTGCATGACAGCAAAAAAGAGACAAACAAACTGGGACAATTTAAGATACACAATCGGATTGAAAGGAGTGCAATGCAGTAACTAACAAGTGTCAAAGAATGTAGGCTAATATTAATTCCACAAGGAACAAACAAAAGGAGAATATAAGCAGAGAAATGAGAGGCCAGCTTACTTGTCGAGGGCATTGTAATATCTGTCCAGGTCCTTGTTTGCCATCTCAGTTGTCTGTTTCAAAAGTCTTTTGAGTTAATCACACAAAGGAAAGTTTCAACAGATTAAATAATGAGGCAATGAGAAAAATTCCACCTTGAGCTGGATTAGCTGATCATAATACCGTTTGTCAATGTCCTTGTACTGTGCTTGTTTAAGCTCAACTTTATTCTTCGAAACATTGCTCTGATATACAGACATTGTACCTTTGCACCTGTTTAACTACAAAACAATCACCAGCTATCCATTATCTCCTTGCATTATGCAATAAAGCACCTTGACATATTTGATACAACCAAAGGTAGAAGGAAAATCCAAATATTCAAGTTAAGGGGAAAATGTATTCACAATATTATTCTACCCCTGCCCTCCTTGATGCCTTTTGGCTTTGATTTGGGGGCATGGTTCTGCAACAAATGGTCCCTGTAGCTCCTCGGCTCTTGGAGGTTAGGGGGGCCACTGTTTCAGTGGTATTCTGAGCGCAACCACTTTGTACATATTGCCAAAGGTTAGGTCTGTCCTCAACTATCCCCGCCCACACCCCCAATGATTGGGGACTAGATGGGTTCCGTTATTGTTGTTGTTGTTATTCAATAATTTCCAAAACAAAAGTGACCAATTTGGAATCACATATTTCATCCTACCTATGAATATTTTAAATTACTGAAAGATGTAAATCATATCACTACGATTTTGGCCCTAGTGCAACTATTAGTCATCACTGCTATACATAACTACACATTGATAACAAATTTCTCAGAACACTTGCAAATTAAACCACTAGTTTTGTAAAATAGAAAACAGTTCCAAATTAACCAATATGAAAAGACAAAATACATTTCCATCTCCTTGCTACTTTGGCTCATAGTAGTACGCTATTTAGCACCGATACAGACTCGCGACATGACACCGACACTCCTCCGACACGCAAACACGTTAGGGATATGTTTTAAAAAATATTAATTATTTCATTATATGAATAAAAAGGCTCTATTTATAAATATGTAACACCATATGCACCTTAAAATATTATTTATCCTCACATCATTCACAAAAGTATTCCAACAAAAAGCTTTTTACCATCTACATGTCTCTATAATTAATAAACCATCATAGATAATACAAAAAACAAAGACTTTTCCAAGCTTTAACAAGTATCTATTACTCCAGTTTGTTTAACACCGCAACATGTATTGCGATTGTCCAGAGCATTTTTAGAGTGTCCCCAAAGTGTCCAAGCTAAAACCATTGAGAAAAACTAGGACACTTCGGGTTTGAGTGTCGGACACATTACCTCTGAGTCTGTGACAAAGTGTCCATGCTACATAGGTAGTATGCCTTTAGATTGGTTCCTATTTTACACTCATACTCAAATTGTTGCAAAATGAAGGTCGCTGGAGAAAACCTTACAGAAGGACGACAGATATTCGTGTCGAGTGATTAGATTTTCACGAATTTTGGGCTTATTTCCTTTCTATTTTGGGCTCTTATCCATAATTTTGTTTGTTTCTTGAGTGATAAGTTTCATATCAACAATAAAACAATAGGAAATTAACATCGTATGTAAGGAAACTATGTATATTTTATGTATACAAATGTAAGGGCCGGTTCCAAGGACACAAATTTTGACAATCCATCTCAGCCATCAATGGCTGAGATTAGAACACAAGAATCCCCATTTGGGTCTGCGAATTCCAGACTAGAAAACCCGCTTTCTCAACAAGTTATATCTGCCAGTGACATGGAGCTTTCGGAAGATGGGGTTCGCCGCCGATGGGGTCGCTAGAGATGGAGGGGCCAGGGGATGATGTGGTTAGGGTTGAGAGAGAGGGAGAGAGAGAGAGAGAAAATACTTGCATGAGGTAGGGGGGAAGGGGAGGGAGAGAGAGAGTACAATTTTACGATCTAATCTCAGCCATTAAAATCAATGACGGAGATGGAGTGTCAAAATTTGTGTCCCCAGAACTGGCCCTTTGTGTATGGTCACGTGTGCATACATGGGAAATTGTGTGCTCGTTAATGAGATGTTCTGGACCATGAATGAAGGAAGCATGGTAATCAGCACAGAAATTGATTTGGGCCTGCCCTCCCTGATGTCTTTCTGCTTTGATTTGGGGGCACGGTTCTGCAGCAAAACGTCCATGTAGCTCCTCGGTTCTTGGAGGTTTAGGGGGGCCACCCACTGTGTCAGTGGTATTCCGAGAGCAGCCACTTTGTGTATATTGCCGAAGGTTAGGTCTGTCTCCAATCATCTCCACCAATACCAATGATTGGAGACTAGATGGGTTCTGTTATTGTTGTATATGCGAAATTCTAAAGTATGTCCCTAAGTTTGAGGGACGCAATAAATGTGCTATCCTGGATGTTATACCAATTTGTGGTGGATGCATGATGTGAGAAACATAAAGTAGTGTCTTCAAATGTAATGCATCATGGAGCTGGAAATATTACTGAAGTGCTGAAAATGTTAGGTCATTTTGTTGTTGATAGTTGATACACCCTTCGTAATTTCTTGTTATACCTTTTTGTGCCGATGTTCTGACTATTTTGTGGTCAAACTCAACGTGACACATGGCATCCCCAGGACACTATACATAACAGGTTACATATGTTACCTAGATAACCCAACCAAATGTGTCTGGCTTGTTGCCTAATCCAGGGTCCAAACCAAGACTCCCCAGAAACAGAACCAAATTGGACCAAAAAAGTAGGTTGGGTGAGCTTGGCTCTCGGGCAACCCTAGCAGTCTAGCACAATGTGCATGTGTAGTTGTAGTTATATTGTGCAGATACCTATACAAATAGGTTGCCAATAGAGCCAGGACAACATTGAAATAGGCTGCCAATAGAGCCAGGACAACATTGAAATGCACTTTTATACCATACCATCCAAATAAACTAAACTAAAACTCAACATGCCTTCAATCTAACAGGGTAGGTGGCTGCATAGATCGCTCATCTCACATCAGCTCTTTAAATAATACCACCTTATATCCACCGCAATGTCAAACACCTAACAAGAATAACTACAATGATAAACAAATGCAGCAAAAACACTGCTTCAAATCTGGCTCCTGTAATATTAACAGCAGGGTGACCTATTTACCAAAATAGAACAGTTACGCTCACTGGCGACACCAGCTTTATAGCCGTGGGGAAAAAGATTTTACTATTACTATATTGAATTTTTTTAGAAATTTATAAATAACCTCATGAATTTTATGGTGACACTACACCAGATAACTCCCCCACCTTCTCTCGTTTTGTTCTTTGATAAGGAGAGGTTGGTTTTGAAAGAGTTTACAGAGAGAACGTAATAGAGAAAGGAGACTGTATTTCTGAATAATTAAAAGGCTATGCTATTACACGTTTAAATAGAGAACCACTACACCTAAGAAGGAAAATATACTACGCTGAAAAGGAAATGATTACAAGGTATGATCACACTACTACCTAATTTACGCAATCAATACCTAAAATACAAGATACAGAATATATGATTACGATGTGATCATATATTCCTAAAATACAAAAGATACACTTTCACACCCCCCCTCAAACTCAGGATGCCAGAGCAGAGAGCATCGAGAGTTTGCTAAGAAAGAAGCGAAAACGGGCAGCAGTATGGGTCTTCGTGAAGAAGTCCGCTAACTGCAGCGTAGAAGAGACGAAGGGTAAAGTAATGGTGTCAGACTGAAGATGCTGGCGGATGAAGTGACAATCAATTTCAATGTGCTTGGTGCGCTCATGGAAGACCGAGTTGTGGGCGATCTGAATCGCACTCTTATTATCACAATAAAGAGGCGTGGGTGAAGTAACAGAGACACCCATATCTGAGATGAGCCAGCGAAGCCATACGATTTCAGACGTAGCATGAGCCATAGCACGATATTCAGCTTCAGCGGTGGAGCGAGCAACAACAGATTGCTTTTTGCTCCTCCAAGAGATAAGGGAATCTCCCAGAAAAACACACAATCCTGATGTAGATTTACGGTCAGTAATATCCCCAGCCCAATCAGCATCAGCATAAGCATGAAGAGTCAAACTGGATGTAGAAGAGAGCAAAAGACACTGATGAAGAGTACCACGAACATAACGGAGAATACGTAACAGAGCCGCCCAATGTGTAGTCCGAGGAGCAGAAACAAACTGGCTAATAATGTGAACAGCATAGGCAATATCCGGCCGAGTAACAGTGAGATAAACTAAGCAACCCACCAATTCTCGGTATTCTGTAGGATCTTCAAGAGGAACACCATCAGAAGCAGAGAACTTGGCATGAAGCTCAAGAGGAGTGTCAACCGTTTTGGTATCACTGAGACGAGCACGATGGAGAATATTAGTAGCATACTTGGACTGTCCAAGAAGATACCCTTGGGGAGAGGCAGCGACTTCAATACCAAGAAAATACCGAAGAGGGCCCAAGTCTTTCATCTCAAATTCTTGAAAGAGATGACGTTTGACGTCGCTAATAGCAGCAGAATCAGAACCAGTAATGATCATATCATCAACATAAAGTAAGAGAAGAACCAAACCATGAGAGGTGCGACAAAGGAAGAGAGCAGAATCATGCATAGTGGGCTGGAAGCCAATCTGAAGAACCACATCCTGAAAACGCGCATACCAAGCGCGGGGTGACTGTTTCAACCCATAAAGAGCGCGACGCAAACGGCAAACAACACCAGAGGGATGAGAGAAGCCAGGAGGAGGCCGCATATAAACTTCTTCAGAAAGATATCCATTGAGAAAAGCATTTTTGACATCCAACTGAGAGAGAGGCCACTGTTGCACAGCAGCCACAGAGATCAAGGTGCGAACAGTGGTCATTTTGGCAACGGGAGCAAAAGTTTCCTCATAATCAATCCCATATTCCTGAGCAAACCCTTTAGCAACTAAGCGGGCTTTATACCGCTCCAAAGAACCATCAGAATGAGTCTTGACTTTATATACCCATTTGCAACCAATAAGATTCTTACCAGCCGGCAGTGGGACCAACTCCCATGTATGATTTTGAGCAAGAGCAGTAAGTTCAGCGTCCATGGCATTCACCCAATTAGGATCAGTACAGGCTTCTTTATAGGACCTAGGCTCAAAATAGGTGTGAATTCGAGAAAGAAAGGATTGATAGGAAGACGAGAAACATGTATTAGTGAAGCCATATCTTACCGGAGGGTGCCGATTGTCACGAATAGGATACCGGTGAGCAAGTGGATCGGGAGCTTCAGAGACAGATTGGGGAGCAGGAGTAGAAGCCGGACGACGGGCGTAGACCTTAGTGATTGGAGGACGGTGAGGAGGGGCTGCAGAAACATCAGATACCTCAAGAGTAGAGGTATATTCATCAGTAGGCACATCCATAGGAAATGGGTCAATACAAATCAAATCCTCTTTGGCAACAGGAGCAGTTTTGGGAGGAAGAGTAAAATATGGAAGACGCTCTAAGAAAACGACATGCCTAGATACATATA